>JANHGN010020543.1:0-33334 GCA_024605025.1 Megaceryle maxima | reverse complement strand
CTGCCCTGGGTGACCCTGCTCTGGCAGGGGGTTGGACTTGATGATCTCCAGAGGTCCCTTCCAACCCCCACCATTCTGTGATTCAAGAATGACTTAATTCTAGTCTAGGACATAAGAGAACCAAACTGTAGTTGAGCTTAAGATTAAGAGTGTAAATTGGGAAAAGGAGATGGAGGATTTGCCAAGGGGAGCTAATGAAAAGGTAGAAGCTACCAAATCTTTGTCTTTGCTTGCAGGGAAAATGTACAAATTGGTAAAATTAACCAGAATAAGCCTGATTCTTGTAAATAGTTTCACATAATTTAGTGATTAGATCTACACCATGGAAGTATTATGAATAAGAATATTTCAAACGGGTGAAATTCCATTTATGAACCTTTAGATATTTGTGGAGACTAATCCGAGGCTGGCTGTGACTTGCACAAGTCTCTGTTTAGTCTTTTAGGAGCAGCTCATGTTTTAATCTCTACAGTCTCTTGACCAGCAAGTGGTAAAGAAAGTTGCTTGGGCAAGTTCTGAACATCCATCCCTGATATCTTAATATATTCTTTAATCAAGCAACTTAGTTAGGAATGACAGAGTCATTATATTTAATATTATTTCCTTATATTTATGAATCCAGCTGGGCATCCCCAGCTGTGTGCTGTTACTGTAAGACACTGATGGAGTTTTCAAACAGAGAGGGATGTTGAGGAGAGCAGGCATTGGTGTCTACCCACCTGGGAGTTTGGTTTGTTCCTGCTAATTTGCCCTCTGGTTTATTCCTGCAGGGTGCCTTAGGACCTGCCGGGCCACGTGGACCAGCTGTAAGTAGCTCCTAGAAGGGCATATGTAAAGTTAGTGTCTACTACTATGCCAAAACCATCAGCAAGAGAAGATGGGAAGCTTTGTATTCCAAACAAAGGGATCAAAGCCTGAATGGGTGAAAATACTGTTTGAAGTCTTTAAATATGTATGCATGACCTGATCTGGTAACACAGGGCCTGTTCTTAGTCTCTGAGATGTTACAAAGCAAGGCAGTTTGGGGTGAAGACTAGCACATCAAATGTTATTAGAATGATTAGACATTAAATGATGTCTAATAAGAAGGAAAAGAAAAAAGAAAGGAAAAGTAGGTAAACTAGAATGTAGAGAAACTAGTTATCTTCATAAGCGTGTCCCACAGCCACGACACCGTACGTGGCTTTACTTTGAAGTGTCTTGTAGGTAACAGAGATGTAAATGGAGTACAAATTATTAGAGGTAACAAAAGGATTCATCAAGACTCCAGTTTTGCTCTGATTGCAGATTACATTAACTGGGGACAGGGGAGCACTAAGGAAACAAACAAACAAAAAAATAATGAAGCAGTGTTTTCTGAGGTTTGCTTTTCTTCCTCTGGGTTCAGTTTCTAAGTGATCTTTTCCTGTTTTAATGTTGTTCCCAGGGCAAAGGACTACCGGGACCTCCAGTAAGTAATAAAACTTTTTGTTTTCAAAAACAGAGTTTTAAATTATTCTACTGCCTTTCTTAGATACCCTGAGTGTTACAAACCCACCCATGGCCTTGGCTCCCTCTCCTGTAGCAGGCAGAGGGGCGTGGAGTCCTGCAGGTCAACAGCTTTGTGAGGTTTTTATGGTCACCTTCACCTCAGGGAAGGTGGCACTGGTGTAAATTCAAGGCACAACAGCCTTCTCATTGCTGGAAGTGACTAATTCTGGGGTAACTTTTGGTTGGTGGGTTCCTGGGGCATCTTAAAGCTGCTCTGTGTTGTGGGAGGGGGCAGATGTTGGCAACGTGTGATGATAAGAGCGTGCTCCGTGGGAAGGTGGAGCAAAAAGGAAAGATGTGCCTTGGTAAACTGATTGTCTGGGTGCAGGATTGAGCTTCTCCGGGGGGTTAGACAGCTGAGGACAGCCGGTCTGTTTGCCCCTGGGCTTTGCCAACTGTGTGAGGTGGCCATGGGTGTTCAAGCTCTTCTCTCTGTTCAACAGGGGCCTCCAGGACCCAGCGGGCTCCCAGGTGGAAATGGATTTCGGGGTCCTCCTGTGAGTTTCTCCTACCATTTGTTCCTCATTTACTGATCATGCCACAGCTACAGAAGAATGAGGTTTTTATTGTGCCCCACATTCACAAACACGCAGTGGTATTTGGTAGCCACCCTTCCTCTCCTTTAGCATTTTCATTGAAGTGGTTAAGAAGGGGAATTCTTACTATTTTTCACTCTTTTTAGGGACCTTTTGGTCTGCCAGGATTCCCAGGGCCTCCTGGACCACCCGGACCTCCCGTAAGTTGATACTTGCAAATAAATGTGAGAAAACTCCCATGGGGAGTCCAGAGTTTTCTTCTTGCTGCCAGAAAGCTTGTGTGTTTTTGCTGTAATTGCCCTGAGTGCTTCCATTCCAGGCTAAGTTTCAGCAGGTCATAAACACTGTGCCCCAAGGAGAGCAGTGACTTTGCAGGCTGCATGTCAGTCATCCCCTGTTTATTCTCTGTGCTGTGTATGTGGAGGAACCCTGTGACATCCAGGCTTTGTGGCATAGACAGACTGCAGAGTGGGCTTTCTGTGCTCACAAGGTTTATATGGTTGCTTGGATCATGATGCTCTTGGAGGGCCAGCAAGTGGGGCTTGAAACCAGCAAGTGTCTGCTGTGGGTTTGCCATGGTGTCTCTGAAGGGTTGGAGGGACAGGGAGGTCTTTCCCAAGGAACTTCTCTGGCCTGAAGGAGGGCCAGGCACACCTGTGCTTCTCAAATTGCTGCCTTCACCACCTAAGCCTCGAGGCTCTTCCCCAAGCTCATCTGGGCATCCCCAAAAGATAATTAGACCATGACATGTCAGGTTTGAGGACTGGTGCTGCTCATAACGCTCTGGGTTCAGGGGCTGCATTTTACACTGTGGGGCTGGGTATTTGCCTTGTGCTGAGCCAGCTGAGCTGGGTCTGTAAAGTCCATTTCCTACAAATTGTATTTTCTCCTGGTATTTGTCTTGATGTATTTAATACAAACCCCACATCTCATGAATTGCAGGGTCTTCCAGGCACCCTTCATGATGGCGGTGGGGACCTTCAGGTAGGTTTTCCTTTAGCATGAAAATATTTTCTGGTTTAAGCCATGATGTGACTTTTCATTGGCATATGTGGGTGACTGTCAGACCATTTACCATGCACTGTTCAGACCTGCAGACAAGGCTCTAAACTGGCCAGTGATGCAAGTGTTGTGTGTGTATTCACGAGACTGAAGCATCCTCTGAAGGAGGTAGATGTGCTAGTGCTGTTTTTTGCCTTGATCTCTGCTTTCCAGTTTGCTTTTCAAAACACAGGTTTTTCATCCATTCCTCATTTACAAAACAACCTCAGTGTCTGGTAAATGACAACAGCTTTTCATGCATCTGTTTCCAGTCCTGCTTTGCAAGAGAAAAGGTCGTGTGTGCTGTGCTGTTTATTTCCATGGATGGTGGCACCAGGCTCCTATGGGCATATGCTTTGTTTAGACTTCCTTCCTTAGGAGAAATCCTCAGCTCCTTTCTTTCAGGGGAATGAAAGGAGTGTTAAGCCCATGAACGATGGAAATGACATTTCCCAATTTGGCAGCTGGTGTTGTGACAGCATCTTTGGTTTACTAATTGGCATGCCCCAAAAAAGCTCAGAGCCAGTTCAAACTGCCTTATGGCAAGTCACAGGGAAGTTAATAGAAAATGATGCTATTTCTGCAAGTTTGATTTAAGTTACCCTGTGGATTATGCTAGAAAATGAAATTGCTTCTACAGAGGTGTTGCCTGAGGTTTTATTAAAAGAATAAACAACTGAAAGAAAAGCATCAGGGGAAAAAAAAATAATAAAATCTCATTTCCTATTTACTGTTTTTCAAATATGGCCTTTTAAGTGCCCATTAAACTTCCATGCATGTTCTGATTTTGTTCCGAGTCAAACTAGAGTTCCCAGCACAGGCTCACCCAGCCCTAGACATCTGCAGGTACCAGCTTATTGGTATTTGGGTTAATTTTTTAGAGGTCCCCTTCTGATTAATGCTTGTCCTTGCTTCAGTGAGGTGAGTTGTCTAATGGAAATCAAAGGGGGTCACTGAATGCCTAGATTTAAATATCTTCCTAATGATTTTCAAGATACCCATTGAGCTTCACCAAGGAGCTGTGATTCTCCAGCATTGGGAACTGTGGACCACTGTCAGCCTTCAGAATTTCTCACAGTCAATGCTCAAAGTGAAGCAGACCATCCATAAATCAGTATTGGGTGGGTTACTGGGGGCATGAGGGCCTGTGTAGGACCCTGTGCCGAGGGAAATGCCAGGGAGTACCTAATGCAATGAATTAATTAGATGTAGTGGATTTAGAGCTGAAACCTGCGTGAGCTTTTCACCTCTCCCCAATAATGAAAACAGCTTCACTGGATGTGCTGTCTGTGCTTGAGAAACCAAAGAACTGTTTCTCTTCCTTGCAGTGCCCAGCTCTGTGCCCGCCGGGTCCTCCAGGTCCCCCAGGAATGCCAGGGTTCAAGGTATGAAAATACACCACCTGCAGATAGAAGGGTCTGTCTCTCCAAATAAATACTGCTACGAACCCCTGGGATTGAACTGGTTTATACCCAGTACACATCCTCTTCAGGCTCCACACCAGCCCTGCATTTACCTGCGTGCGTGCGGTTGAAAGAGAAAACCCAGCCCAATACAAGACCAGAGGAGGATGAAGGGCTTGATCCTGCCCTCTTTACACACTCTTCCCATGCTCGTGGCGATAGCTGCTCTGCCTCTGAACTCCACCTGCAGAGTGTGAGCTCTCTCCCTTCACCTTCAGCAAGAGGCTTTACATCCTTTGAGTACCTGCCCACACCTAGGGGTGGGTTGCTTTGCGGCTCCATCCCTTGCAGGATTGCAGCCTTTGTTAGAAGTAAGATTTAACTGTGGCCATTTATTCCTAGAAATGAAGTTTAAGACTTTGCATAGGGAGAGCACAAAGATTACAAAGCCTTGTGAGGTGCAACTGAGGAACAGGAGCCAGCAGAGAGCAGCAGTCCAGGGCTGCTTGGGAGCGATGTGCTGCCTTTTCTGACCTCAGAGAGCTGAAAATCTCACCAGTTCTTGAACTGACAGAATCACAGAATGGTTTGGATTGGAAGGGACCTGAAAGATCATCTCCTTCCAACTCCCCTGCCATGGGCAGGGACACCTCCCACTAGACCAGGTTGCTCAAAAGCCCCCTCCAACCTGGGCTTGAACACTTCCAGTTACATTAGAGACATCCACAACTTCCCTGGATTGTGCTCACAGACCCTGTGAACACAGAGGTACACATTTTACTGTAGCAAGACATAAGGTACATGATTAAATACAATTTAATTGTCATTTTGTACCTAGTGTAGTACTAGGCAACTTTCTTTTTATGTTGTTAGATTCTGGTACATACATTCTAAGTTGCAACCCTCAGGAAACCTCAGTCAGCAGTTAAACATCATCCTCTCTGTCCACTCTCTGATTTCACATGAATTCTGTGCAGTAGGTTACACTTCAGCAGGGAGCTGAAATAGTAAGTTACTCAAGTTTTTTAAGCAGGATTTAGGAGAAGTTGGCAATGGGTGGAACACTTCCTGGGAAGTGCTCTCAGTTCCTCATGAACTGACCTTTTGCAGGTTGGTTTGGTCTCTGAGCCGAGCCATAAACATTGTTAGACATACACAATGTTTAGGGTATTCAAAATTCATAGCTTATGAAATCTAAAAGCCTGTGAAGGTCTCCAATTATGATGCAAATGATGCACAGGGCCTCTAGCATGGTGAGGAATAACATCTGCCGTGGCTGAAATTAGTCTGGGTCTCTCCCACAATAATAGGAAGGGAGCCAAGAAGTGAATTGAATCTGAGTTCATGTAAAAGATTTCAGTGGGACATGGATTTCTTTGAAAGTTTGATGATGCAGATGTTAAAGAAGACTTTAACAAACACTGATCTTGCCACAAGTCACTCTTGAATACCAAATCTGGGCATTTCCAGAAACTGGATCAGTTCTGACACAATACCCAGCACAGGAATGGTGCGTGGCTGAGTAACCCCCAGGAGTGACCTCCATCCTCACTGCTACAGCACATGTTTTTCCCAGTAAGATGTTTGTGTTGTGTGGGTTTAGGTCAGAGCTGTATCACAAAAATCTGAATTCTGAAAGAAGACTGTAGTGGAATGTGAATAATTGGAGCTCTTATTTCTAGGGACACACTGGTCACAAAGGAGAACCTGGCGAAATAGGAAAAGAAGGAGAGAAGGTAAACTTCAGTTGAAAGGGGAGAAGGGAGGATTTTTCTCCTTTGAAGCACCATAACAAATGGTTTTGTCAAGAGAGGGAGAAACGGGGCAACTGGCTGAAGAACAAGAAGATACTGTGACTGCAGTGCATTGGCTTCCACTGCTCTGCATGTACGACCCTGTGCTAATACTTGAAGAAAACTCATCTTCCCAATAATCACACTATCAGGATCAGTTTGATAACGCCTATTGTATCACACACAGGGATGTCAGCTCAGGAAAAACTGCATTAATCACTCGGGGATGTTCCTGACTGATCAATATTCTTGCTTCAATAGAAGCAAATCCTGAAGCAGAACTCTGGGTGGGATGGAACTAAAGGAGAAATAAGATGGGAAGGTTCCTGCCTTTCTGTTGGCAGGCTCACACTGTCTCACCTTTTGTCCAATGAATTTTTCTCTCCCAGGGTAGCCCTGGTCCTCCTGGCCCTCCAGGCATTCCCGGCAGCGTTGGCCTGCAGGTAACACCCACTCTTCAGAGCAGTTCCCATGACCTTTGTACTGTGCAGTTCATTGGTGCCATCAATCATCTTGTGTTACACGAACAGCTCTTGCTTCTGCAGAGTAAGAGATGTGAAAGTCGATGCTGATGAAAAAACAAATTGTGCTGGTTTCACTGAGCTTTAATTCAGGTCCTGCTTTTGGCACCTCACCTTGGATGAGACATCCAAGAAAGAGCCTTTCTGGTAGAGCCCTGGATGCCTTTTGGGTGGATCTGAGGCTGAGCTTTGGGCTGGCTTGACAGCCTGGGAGGTGGGCTGGAGAGAGCAGGCACTCTGAACATTCGTCTGCGTGGGGTTATCTCCACAGTGTCACTTGCTCAGAGGTTGTCACCGCAGGGTAAAACGTCTTGTTGACAAAGAGGCTGAGCTTTGTGCCACCCTTCACTGTTTCTTAACGTATCCTGTGTTGGTGAGTTGCTACACTGTGCTGTTCTGCCATTTAACAGTCACTGGGTTTTAACTGATTTGTGTTCTTAATTAGGGCCCAAGAGGACTAAGAGGCCTCCCTGGTCCAATGGGTCCAGCTGGCGACAGAGTAAGAAAAAACCTTCTTCTGATCTATTTCCCCACCACCACCTCCTCACCACCAGTTGTCCCCTGCGAGGTCCAGGTGGCATTTGTCTTTACTGAAGACCACCAGGAAACTTGTAGAGGTATAAAGAGCAGGCTCTTTCCTGCACCCACCCCCCAGCAGAACAACTGTTTAAAAGCAGGAGTCCACATACCTGAGGGATTGACAGAATCAGGCCAAGCCTGGTTTAAGCATTCAGACCAGAAGGACAAAGTGCTGTCCCTGCAAGACTGACAATGCTAAAGAATCTTGTAAGGAAAAAAAAAACCACAACAAACTGAGAAATGTTTCATGAACATTTCACTTTCTGTTCTGTCTCTACAAGAAAAAGACAAAGAGTCTCTGGTGCACAAAAACTTTCAGGACATGAAACGTCCCCTCAGTGAGAACAGGGTCAGTCTGTAGCTCATTGTGGCTTTGGACTTTTGCCAAGGTCCCTTGACCATCAGCCTAGAGGCTGCGTGGTTTTGAGTTTGATAAAGTCATGCATTTATTTTAGGAACAAGTGGCTTGTCAAGATAGCGAGGCCATGAATGATAGCAGTGTATTGCAGAGATAATGGTGGGGAGATCCAAAGTTACAACCTTACTTGTTCAGAAGGGGATCCTTTACAAGACTGTGTTGCAAACTAGCAGGACTTACAGGGTGTCTCTCCAGGGCTTTTGTGTTTTCTTAGCAGTATAAGGTGGGGATACTGTTACTTCACCCTCTGCCAACTGCAGCATTACAGTGGTGTATTATTCTTTGCAGGGTGACATTGGTTTCAGAGGGCCACCTGGAATCCCAGGACCTCCAGGGAAAGCTGTATGTATCTACTTCTCAGTATCTCTATGGCCCTGCCCTCCACAACCAGGAGGTTTATTCCTCCTGCACTAAACTCTTTGCTGCCAGGGAATGGGAGGAGCATGCTGACCATCTCCATCAGATGCCTTCTTCCCTCCAGTTAGAGCAATGTTATTTCACCTGACACAGCTCTCATGATGTCTTTCCTTCAGAATATGCTCACCACCTTTCCATTTCTCTCTGTTCTTCACTGCTCTTCCCTGAGCATCAGCAGCTGTAGGCAAGCACTTGAGAGGGGCATCTGAGGTGTTCTTGGCAAGGAGAGTTTTGAGGAGGAATCAGTAAGCGCTGTCCTGAGCTTACATCCCTTGAGCCTGGTCTGTGCCCTCACAGCTTGCAAAGACTTTTGCTACCAGCAGAAATAGTTGTGAATTAAAGATACAACCATCACCCTTTGGCAGAGCTCTGGGGTGAAGTGTAGAGCACTGAACCTGCCTGCTTACCTATGGGCAGACCCACCCGTACCCTCCTTACTGTGCCCAAATAGGAGACCTGAGCTGCATCTGCAGCATTTGGCCTAAGAGCATTTTCCACTGGCTTGCCATCCAGTCTCCCCTTTGTGTGGATAATGTGGCACCTGCTTTATAGCAGGGACCTTCACCTGCTTACAGCAGCCAACACACCAATCTGTGTTGACCCCGAGGCAGTGCCACCATCTGGGGACCCCTCCCTGGTTTTTGCCATTAGAGAAATAATTCATCCAAACCAAAATAAAATGAGATGCTTCCTGTCCACCAAATGTTTAATTACAGCAAGCAGGATCTGGACAGTAAATATGAAAATATTTTTTTCCATTCTTTTTCTGGTTAAAGAAAATACTTCATTAAAGAAAGGGGGAGAGATGGTCTCTGCCCTGAGGGATTGTTGGCAAAGTCCCCACTGCAATTCATCTGTGTGTCAGGAGTTACAGAGTGTAACTGAGAAAGTACAGCCCAGCTCCTCGGGGAGCCTCTGCTAACACCAGCAAACAGCACAAACACCCCTTCATCATTTCCCCCTCGCAGTGTTAGGCTTTGTCAGTGTGTGATGAAGATGCTTAATGGCTTTTCCTCCCCTCTGTCATAGGGAGAACAAGGAAACAAAGGACCTCAAGGATTCAGGGGGCCCAAAGGTGATACTGTAAGTGCTGTAAAACACCCAGCTAATCAAATTTTGGATTCAAAGGAGCTCGTTTCACAGCTTTATGGTGGCTTGTCCCCTCCTGGTTTATTTGAAAGGGAGGTGAAAGGAATGAAAGTATTCCTCTCAAAACTGAGATGTTTAAGTCATATTAAAGATGCTTAAGTAATAAGGTGCCTGAATGCAGCTCACAGCCTAGAGCATAAGGATCGGGTCTTACATCTCCATCCCCCGAAATGATCAAGAATTCTCTCAGATGCTGCAGCCAGCACTGGGCCCAGTTTGCTGGTGGGTCCTAGAAGAACCGACGTAGCTACGTGAACAGGCCAGGAGCCAGCACAAACTGAGTGAAGCGTCCCTATAGAGTTGGAGTGTTATCTTTGTTGACTGATAGCTCTTAAGGGTTTTGCCCTGGATAACGCAGGATTTATTGTTGATTTCTAGGGTAGACCTGGACCAAAAGGAAACCCAGGAGCTCGTGGACTCATAGGAGAACCTGTAAGTCAATTAAATAGGACGCAAGTCTCGCTGTTGTCTTGCTTGCAGGTGATGAAATAAAACACAGTGAGAAAAAACCCTGCATTTTACACTCTTTACTATCAAACTTCTCCTCCGTGGGTCTCTAACCTTCAGTGTAATCCCAGTTGTACTGCATTAATGAAAAATATCCCAGTACAGCTGGAGCTGGACCCATTGCCAAAAAGCTTCTTTGATGTGAATGTATTTTGCAAATCACAGAGTCTCCTCATGACCTTAACCTGCCTTGTTCATGGTTGCAGGGCATGCCTGGCAAGGATGGAAGGGATGGAGCTCCTGGACTCGATGGTGAGAAGGTTTGTAAAGTCCTACTTAAACACTGCAGGGAAGATTGCTGTTACTGGCCCATGTGTGGTGCAGAGCTACTGGTGCTTGTCAAGAAAGACCATGGCTGGAAAGCTTTTGCTTCTAAAAAGTTTCCCAGTAGCACAGCTAGTGAAGAAGAGTGAAGTTGCTTCTATTAATTAATCCCAAGGAAATTCCCTGAAGAATGTAGATGCACATATGGGCCATGCACATGTGATCTAAACTCAACTGTGTCCCTATACTTGGTGGTTCCTATTGGCTGACTCTAGGCCTTCAGAGATGCCTCCTCAGAGCTGTTGACAGGCACATCTGTTGAGTTTAATTGCCTGCAGACAAAGTGCTGTCAGGTACTAGTTGCCTGGATTTTGAATGGTGATCCCACAGGAAGATGGACCCTGTACTGCCAGGGAAGGTGGGGGCTGCAAGGAGAACACCTGGGAGCTCTGGGCATCCCATGCCCAATGGGTGCCCACCTCCTCTAGACACAACAGGTTCTTGGGGAGGGAGCAGATTCCAAATGCCTGTTTGGGAATGTGTCCCTTACCTGTGTCAGACCATTTTCCAGTACCAGAGGGTCCCTCCTAACCTCTCGATATCCACAGGGCGATGCAGCTCGCATGGGTGCTCCTGGAGAGAAGGGACCAAACGGACTGCCTGTGAGTATGGCAGCAGGAACCATCACATCTGGGGCAATACAGCAGCTTGGCCTCCATAGAGAGCACCTTCCTGGGGAGAGGGGATGTTCATTTTGTACATTGACTCAAAAGGGGTCTGATTTAAACCAAGAGGAGATGCACTTTTCCCACCCTACAGGCAGGGGAGCAGCGTACAAGGCAGAACAGAAAACATCTGGAGTAGCACCAAATCCTAGCACAGGAATACTCTGGCTTTTGGCCACTCTGGCTCTGTTGAAAATTTAAATTTGAGAGAGGTTTTTCTCTTTCCCATCCCAACAATATGCATCCCTTATGCAGGGAGGTAAGATCTGGAATACAAATAACCATAATTCAACAGTAGCCTGATCTCTGGCCCTGGCTCACTCAAATTCATTGGCAAAATGTTTCATCTCTCCAGTCTTCCAACTATTTCAATAAAGTATTCCTTTCTTCCTGTCTTACAGAATATTTTAAACACCCCTAGAGAGGTTTCTGCTGTGCAAGATGTTGCTGCTGCTGCTGCTCTATTTGTATATTCCTCCTCTTTGTTTTCATTCTCAAGGATTAGTGTACTTAGGGCAGTGAACAAGAGGGGAAATTGAAGCCATAATTTTCACAGTGAAAGCTGCAGAAATGTAAATTCTCCATTGCTTCAAGCAAACATTGCTCTTTGTATATCAAATCAGATCACAATAACAAATTTAATAACTTCTGATGTTGCTTTAATAATTATTTTTTTTTCAGGGACTGCCTGGAAGAGCGGGAATTAAAGGCTCAAAGGGTGAACCAGTAAGTGAACCTCTCTAGTGATGGGTTCTGCTGTGGAAGCTGCTAAACTTGTCACGTCAAGGCCTTTCAAGCTTTGAGTTGGGGGATCAGAGCCCACAGGTAGGCCCTGGGAGGACTTATCCTGAAGTGATGGTGTCAGCGTTCTGCCAGGGCTGGGCTCCCCTGGCAGCGAGGAGCAGGCACGGGGTAGAACAGCTGAGGTGGCCCTGCTCTTGCACCCGGTTCAGTGAAGACAGGGCAGATGCACTGGAGAGTCAGCAGTGGCTTAGTAAACCTCAGAAGGAAGCGTTCACCCTTACGTCAAAGTCCCAAGGCAGGCCTCAGCTTTGGGAATCAAAAGGCTGAGCATCTGCAAGTGGGAGCAGGATTATCTTGTCTTGCCTTTTGGAGACTTTCTCCCCACCTCAGGATAAAAGATTCCATGGAGTTTTAGATCGGCCTCTGCTTTTGAGATAACAGAAAAGCTCAGTTAGACCAAAGCAGCTGAACACAAAGCTGGTCTGAAAAATGTCTTTTTTTTTTTTCCTATCCTTCCCTTTCCCTTCTGAATTTCCCCCTGTGCACCCACACTGTTATCCTTGTGAACGCTCGTGCATGCTGCAGGATGGTGTTTCTCCTTGCATGAAGGTGATGCAGGAATGAAGGAAATGGGGTGTCCTGAGCATGTCTCCAGAAGAGCATCCCTGTGTCACTGGTCCACTCCAGTCTGAGCTAGGATATGGTGGCACTGCTGTGGGGCTGGCAGCTCTCCCTAGCCCCTGCCCCCAGGGCAGGCTGTACAGCCCCTCCCCCCCATGCTTTAAATGTTTGTTGTTGAGTGTTTTGTCATCTTGGCCTTAAAACCGTGAAAGTTTAAAGCTGTTTTTATTTCCTGATCCAAGTTTTAACTCCCTCCTCCATTCATTGCTCTAGGCAGGACAGAAATGACTGGAGTTATGCCCTAACTGAGTGTTTGCTTGCTTCTCTGCAGGGCAGCCCAGGAGAGATGGGAGAGGCAGGTCCCTCTGGAGAGCCAGGCATCCCAGTACGTATCCCCTCCAGTTACACTTCTCATCAGCTCTGAGCAGGGGTTAAACCCAACTGCAAAGCTGGAGCCCTTGTGCTGCCTCCCTGCACACGAGCAAAGCTTTCAGCAGCACAGTAGGTGCTGTGCTGCCTGCAGCACACACAAGCCCATGGTGCTGAGCTCTCCAGGCAGCCCCACTCTTCCATGGAGTTCCCAGTGAGCATGATGCAAGCTGGACAGGTGGACACCTCTGTACACAGCCATTGTGCTGCAGAAGAGGTCAAAGCCCATCAAGGCAGGTGGTGTGACCTAGTGGATGGGTCAATGGGGCAGGGAGTTTGGGATTGAAATAGCCTGGGATCCAGGAATGGATTCTGGCTCTGCACTGGGTTGGGAAGGGTGGATTTGTGGCTCCTAAATGGCACGTCTGACTTTGGTGTTGTTGTCAGGGTGATGTTGGTAATCCTGGTGAGAGAGGTCTGCCGGGACCCAGAGGAGCAACTGTAAGTACAATGCTGCTTGTAAATCAGATACCAAAGTAGAGTTTGGTACATGGGGGTTCCTCTGACTAAAGTAACAGGCCACATTCTCTCTTCATACTGTCTCTGGGGAGTTTTGGCAGCAGAGGAATTGCTCCCCCATAAGTGGGTCTGATCCTGCTCTCACTCACAGCTCCGTGCAAACACAAAGTGATTCCTCCCATTTCACTTGACAAAGCTGCTACAGATCAGACAGGAGAGCCTGGACAGACAGGAGAGCCTGGACAGACAGGAGAGACTGGACAGACAGGAGAGACTGGACAGCCAGCAATTCCCTCCTTAGCCAGTGACAATAATAAGGTTTGGTTTGTGCTGAGTACGAGGCTGTGGAGTCTCCTGCTCTGGAGACTTTCCAGCCCCACCTGGATCTGTTCCTGTGTGGGCTGCCCTGGGTGACCCTGCTCTGGCAGGGGCACTGGACTCAGTGGTCTCCAGAGGTCCCTTCCAACCCCCACCATTCTGTGATTCTATGCTAAGGGCAACTGGTTTAGATCATACATTGAGTCACCCCTCACATGAGCATTTCCTCTTCGGTAATGACCAGAAAAAATTATGTTCAGATACCAAGGAGAATTCCTAGGGCTGACAAGTAGGGGAAAAATACTTCAGGAGAAAAGAGCTGCCATTTTAACAAGGGGCACACCTGCACTGCAGCCCAGTAGCCAGTTGGTTTCTTGGGTCCGTGGGACAGTCCGTGCTGACTGATCCTCTGCCTGGGGCAGCCAGTTTGAACTCTATTTGTGTCCCTTAACACCCAGCAGAGATGGCTGTGAAAGGAGACAAAGCTGAAGATCAACTTGTGACACGAGTTTGCTTATGGCATCTGTTACAAGCAGACAATTTACAACTTGGGATTTAAATGTCTAAATTACGTAGTTTGGAGGGTTTTTTTCCATCCAAGATCTTTATTGCATATGTGATTTTTCTCAGTAGAGAACAAATAATGATAACATTCATGTTCTATCCAGTGAGCTGGGCTCTTCAAAGCACCTGCACTAACAGCATAAGATGCTGCCTGTTTTCTATATTGCTGGTACCAACTATGCCCAGGCAAGTGGATTGCCATTTTTGATTTCCAAGTGCGTGCAGCACATGTTTTTCAGTAGTTCCTTGCAGAACTGGATCA
The DNA here is from genome assembly GCA_024605025.1 of Megaceryle maxima. NCBI lineage: Eukaryota > Metazoa > Chordata > Aves > Coraciiformes > Cerylidae > Megaceryle > Megaceryle maxima. The sequence continues at coordinate 19,054 of JANHGN010020543.1, read as the reverse complement.
ATGAAAAGCATAATATTGGGATAGAAGATCCCCTTTAGGATATATTGTCTATGCTCAATCATGCTACTGCTTTTGGCAGTTGTTGATCTTTACTGCTCATGAGTATGGCATGTTCTTAAGCATTAATATATGCAAATGAGCAATTCTGTTAATAATAATAATATTAACAAAGCTCAGTAAGCACCAGGCAGCACCTTACAGTGGCTCAGCAGATTCCTCAGCAACGCAAAGTGTGTGGTGGGCCAGAACTGCCCACTCTCTGTTCAGAGTGAGCCAAGTTAACTACACAAGTGACTGCCCTGAATTTTCTCTTTCCCCAAATTTATCTTTCTCCTTTCAGGGACCACTTGGTCTTCAAGGCCCAATGGGAGCCCCCGGAGTCAGAGGTTTCCAGGTCGGTATGCTGACAGTGTGCATCATGTTTTGGGAGGCTGCTGTTTTCTGCAAACCTCTGGCAGGACAACAGCACAATGGCAACAAGTGATGGAAAGAAACATCTTTCCATTTGCCAGCACCAGTCTGACACCTTTATTAATCCAGTACAGCAGAAGGAGCACAAGGCCAGATAAGATAACAATTTATGTTTAGTGTTTGTTTGAAAAAGGGCTTGAGTTTGACCTATCTACAGACACCTTAATTTCTCCTCAGTCTGGACACCCCCAGCCTGTGTGTCTTCAGTGAAGCCCTCTCCCTTCTGCTGCACTGGGGACTCTCACGTTTCTTCCTCCCCTCTCCAACGGGCTCTTCACAACCACTTTCCATTCCCCAGTGCAACTGGCTGAAAACCAACCAGTGCATGGTGCTGCCTTGTGGGAGCATCACTTGGTTGCAAGTCACAGATGTGATTTTTATTAGCAGAAGACTCAGGCCAGCTAAAGGCTGGAGCATGTTGGCAGGGTGACTGGCCTCGGTTGTGACACGGGGCTGAAGTTGGAGTGAGCTGTACCAACCAAGGCAAGTGGTACCAGAAGTCAACATGTGGTCCCTAGGTCCTTGAGGGGAAAAGGAGGGATGAGATTTAAGACAAATGACCTTTTTTCAATGTGTTATGGAGACTGGTGGACTTTGGGGCTGTCAAGATGTGCAGGGTTTCCTGGCACTGTAAGCTGTAGCTCATTCACTTTTTGGGGTTTTGTTTTCCTAACAGGGTCCCAAAGGTGCCAGTGGTGAACCTGGTCTTCCTGGTCCGACTGGAATTCGTGGAGAGCTAGGTGACAGGGTAAGGAGACAACATCTGTAACTAATTCCTGCTTGGGAGACATAGAGTATAACGAGTGGTGTAGCTGATGTCACCTCAGCAAACATAAGTAGGTTTGGTAGAAGGTGGGTACCTTGAGTCCATCCCCTGAAGCTGCTGCGTGCCCAAGACGGACCCTATGGCAGGCAGCAGGATTTCTGCATCCTGTCCTTTCTGTTCTGTCCTTTCTGTTTCAGTTCAGAAAGTCTCACTTTTTTTAGCCAGGATGGATTGTTTAAAAGAGCCTTTGGGATTCTATCTCGGCCAGAACAGACAATTGCGTGAGTTTTTTTTCCCTGCTCTGTGTGCTGATTTCACCAAATCCTTGCTCCCCCTGAGCACAGGAGACCTGCTTCATGCGTTTGGTTTTTTTCTCAGATGCTCATTTAGGTTTTCTGGATGTTTTAAAGTGAGTTTACTCTGTGATTTTCTTTCTGAACAGCAGCAAACCTGGGCCCCACACCTCAGACTAAATGTGACTTTTCATTGAAATGAATTCATTCTCCTTTAAAAGCCAACAGGGCAAAGGGAATGACACGAGTTGGGGGCTTGCAGAACAGTAGCCGTGTGTTCGCCGGCTCCCTCGACTCCAGCTTTAAGGTGAAGTTTCTGTGTAAGCAATGGCAGCAGCACCATGGGGCTTTCACAATGACCCTTCTGTGCTGGCTCCAGGCAGGTTTAAAAAAGCCTCAGACTGTGAGAGCCTGGAAGTGTGAAACAGGAGGGTTATTGTGGAGCTTGGGGGGGTTCTGGAGGCGTTCAGGGCTTTGCTACCGTGAAAAATATACCTTCAGAGGGGAAGAGGCCCCTGCACAGAGCAGCCTGGTATCCAGAGAGCTGCTCTGAGCAGAGGGAGGGCAAATGTTATGTTTAAAGCAAAACAAATTATTCTGTGTTTTATTTCTGGCTCTGAAGTGAAGCATCGCTACTCTAAGATGTAACTGTTGATTGTTTCTTAACACCCCAGCTCGTTACCAGCTTTCCCAGGAAAGTGAGCTGTAAGTTTGGGTAACACTGGAGATTTTCCACCTCCAACTAGTACTGGGAGTAACTTCCATCAGCCCAGCCAGTCCCACTGGTGTTGGTGGCAGCCACGTGTGCCTGCAGTCCTCCTCCATGCGGGCAGCAGCGAGGGCCACAAAATCACCACTGGGGACTTCCACGCGTATTACTGGGCACATGATTTGGGCTGGAAAGATCCTAAAACCTCAGATTGTGTCTCTCTAGCTTAAACAGGTGGTCTTTGCTGCTGGGGGTGGTGGCATCTGCTGGGGGGTGGACAAAGAACGCAGCGGATCCTGCCCTGGGCTTGCTTTGCTCGTCCTGATGTGTAGAAAGGGAACTGCAAATACAGATTGATACGATTACACCGTCCCTGCTGCAGCTAAACCCATCACACTCCTGAGACCAATTGTGGCTATTTCTTTTTTAATTGTAAATTGCAAAATATTCCTGCAAGCCTGAGTGAAAAGGTGCTGATAGGCAAAAGTCCTTGGACTGACCGTGGCCAGAAATATAAACCAGCATATCAGGGAGTGTATTTTCTGCCATGAAAAAATCCAAGAGGTTTAGTGCATTTGTCTGTAAGACATAAAATAGCATTGGGAAGATACATAAAGTGTGTTATTGGGGTGTTGGAGGGGGGAAGCATTTCATTGTTACTGCTGACTGAGGTAGCAATAGGCAAATCATTTTTCCTATGGATTTTTAGTATGACTGAATTCCTGAGGATTCTGGATGTCAATGGCCATTGGGGCAATGCCTCTCTCAGCTCCATACTGGCATCACTAGATGCTTGGCAAAAAATGTTGGTTGTGTTTAACTGATTAGGGTGACACAAACACGAGGATGGCCGGTGGACGTGGAGCGGGTGGGTCCTGGAGTCCTGTCACTGGTTCCTGCTGCTAGGAATTCCTGCTGCTGTCAATCAAGAGTTTTGAATCAAACTCTCTTGGGATAAGCTTTCCTTTAAGGGAGTGGTCCTCACATGACACGGTCTTTGGTGACTAAAATGTGGGGTTTTGCCATAAATTTTCCTGGAGCCTTGGGACTCTGAAGTTGGGGGTGTAAATCTCGATGATAATTTTCAGGAAAGAATCTGTCACCTTTGCTGTCAGCAAACAGAAAATGGGAGTTATAAATAGCTGGAGCCATTCTTGCATTTCCCCATTCCGTTGTCTCTTTTGCTGAGAATTATTTTTTCTTTAATAGAAATCCCAGTCCCCACCTCCTTCTGTAATTTATTCAGTGCTTGACTTGTGCAAGATGACATGCCCTCGTTACGTGTTTGTCCTCCTCAAAGGTTGTGTTCTGCTGAGCCATCTCCAGATCTAGTTATTAAAAAAAATCACTTCACAGATGCCAGATTGATGAATGTGCTGTAGAAATGCTGTTTGAAGGGTAAAATGGCTTGAATTTCCCATGTAGATTTTGCAGTAGAGAAACCAAATCTGGGGTTCTCTTGAACTCCTTGTCTCTGCTCTATGGATGAAAGTCATGAATAGCACGTCTCATGTCCTCTTGGTGAATGCTGGGTAGATAAAGATGGAAGGAATTTTGAGGTTGTCTGAATTATTCCTAGGGTGATAATCATCAGTTCATCATCTCAATATATTTTATTCCTGCGGCTGTATTGTTTTGTGAATCTCAGAATCAGGAGTAAATCTAAGTCCCCGGGAAAACTGACAGTCTAATAAAGCCTTGAAAAACCATCCTGACTTCATGTCCTTGGGGTACAAAAATGTTCCTGTCCATTTTATACCGCGAGTAAATTCAGTCTCCTGCTCCCATCTTCAGGTGTCAAAGGCAGAAATTAATTTCCCACCAGCCTCAACCTGGACCTCATCCTGTAATTTGTGAATCTGTAAAATTGCTGCTTTGGTCATGGCAGAGATGACAATAACGAGAAGCAGAGGGGCAGAAGCAAAACACAGCTGGGATGGATGAGAAGGATGAGGTTTTGTGAAGCAGGTTTTAAAAGATTGGGATTAAAACCACAGAATTTAGGCAATTATTTAGGAAATTGAGGAGGACTGTATGTAAAAGGCCAGTTTAGATAAACCTGTGCCAGGCAGGTGGGGAGTGGTATCGAGAGAGTCTCGCTGCTCTGGTTGGCTGAAGACTTTGTGGGCAGAAGAGTTGGGAGGTCCTGCCTGGCCTGGCAGCTGCTCAGCACTGTCGCTGGCACAGCAAGAGGCCTGAGAAACTTTCCTACACCACAAAGCAGTGACTGCAGAGAGTGCCTCGAAGCAAGCAAGGACACTTCAAACTCCTTCTTATTTCTAAGAGGCGTGAATGAGATTTGGACCTGCCAGCTTGGCAGCTGGGAGACTAATTCCCAACCCCCTGCTGAGTGGAATGAGTGACCAAACCAGAAATTCACAGGAAAAAAATCACAGTGTGAGCTCATTTGCCTTCTTTCTTTTACTTATTCTCAGGGTCCTACTGGTGTTCCTGGTCCCAAAGGTAACCAGGTAAGTGGTAACTTTCATGTTGTAGTCAGCACTGTACCTGAGGCTCAGCCTTTGACAGCACAGACTGGTTTTCCTCCTTTAGATGAGAATATTCTGGAGCAGGCAGCAGCAATACCCAATTTGGTTCTGTTTTTCCTCTGCTGGTAAAAGGGATGTTGCCTGTTCTAGCAGAGACACAGGAAAATGCTGTGATAAAAACACTTAGACTCTTGTTGTGCATTTTGTAAGCACGAGACATGCCCTGTGTGAGCTCTTTACATCATATTCCTCCCGAGTTAAGTTTAGAAGCACAGTTTTTCACTGAATTTCATGTTCCCAATGAAAAGGATTTGTCCCAGCCTCAAAGCTTGGCACGCTAATAGACTAATTTAATCCCTTACTTTTTGCTGTTTAGCTTCCATAGTTGGATTAACCTCAGTGATGAGCTTTTGAGCCATTTTTCATCAAATAGATGATCACGTTTTAGCAGGAAACGAGCACTTTGCCAGCGAGCTCCGCTTGCTTTGTTTACCAGCATCAGTCTCTGTGTGGTCTCTGTTCCGACCTGATCCCCTTTTGTCTTGAAATAGCTTCCTCTCTGAAGCCAGAGAGTCACCGTAAGGCCGACTGCCACGCGGTGAGCCAGCTCTGGTGCAGGGTGTTGGGTGTGGGAAGCGCTGCCCGCACGGCAGTGGAGGCAAATTGTGGTGATTGGTGTCCTCCCCGGTGAGGCTGGAATTGCACACGCTGCTGGTGGCTCAATGGAGATGATCAGCAAATTGATGCTCCTTGTCACAGCTTGTAAAATTAATGTCACCAGAGCTTTAGCCGCTCTTAGGTTACGGTTCCCAGATAGAGTGGAGAGGGAAGGTGCTCACCAAGGGATGGATTACTTCTGTTTAAGGGTGGGATGAAGCTGTTCTGCAGGTGACTCTTTCTGCTGAGGAAGCCCAGAGGGCACAGTTCCACTGGACACTGAACATTCAGCTGTCATTGCAAACCCACATCTTCTGTGAGACCCCGAGCTGGGTAACCTGAAATTTAGATTCCCTGTGCGCGGAATGCCAGTGACAGCCTGTGGATGTCAACCCCATCAGGGTTGTCATCTGTAGGCATTCAGCCTTACATCCAAGTACCAGCTTGTTGCAAAGGGCACTGGGTCCTCATGCCAGCTGCCTTGCACCACAAATGCCATTGTCAGCAGGGGAACAGCTACTGTAGAGTTCAGCTGTAGAAGCTGCTAAGTGCCCTCCTCTCTCTTGGGAGCTGAAGTTGCCCAAATCTCAGAGTGAATAATCTCAGTGCACCAGTAAGTGCAGTGTTAATTCTGGCATCTCTCTCTCAGGGCATTGCTGGAGCAGATGGCCTCCCAGGTGACAAAGGAGAACTGGTAGGTGTTCTTAAATTTAGTAAATAATCCTCAGTAACAGATGGGTCTAGAGAACCATGTGTGAAGAACTTTGATATAGTCAGTCAGAATTAATTGTCCAAGAGCTCCAGCTCTGCTGGCTGTGAAAAGGAGAAGGCAACCCAAGCCTTTCCAGCACCGTATCCACGGTGTATATCAGCTCTCCACTTGTCTTCAGGAAGCACCAGACAGCCACCGTGGCCTTTGCAGCACTGTGACTTATCGGCACTCCTTTCTCATTTTACTCCTCAGAGCAGCTGCTGTTGCTCTGCCCAGGGTGGAGTTTGGTCCATCTCAAGAAGTACCCAGGTTGCCTGGATCTGTGTTCAGCATTGGTACCTGGAGCAGGTCTTGGCATCAGGTGTCCTCTCCCTGTTGTGCTGGGGCTCAAACTGGTCTCCAGCATCTCTGCTAGAAGAGCCACCACGTTCATGTCAGCGCAGCTTCCCAGAGCTTGGGAGAGTTGACTTTAGATGCACATTTTCTGAATGGATTATTGTTTCTTATTTCCTTTTTCTTTCTAACAGGGTCCCTTTGGTCCCCCTGGCCAAAAAGGAGAGGTAAGGGTCAGATACTGGGTGCTCATGTCTCAAAAGCTTTGGGAGTAAAATGCTTATTGTGTCTTTTGATGATGGCTCTCCATAAACTATGTTCTGGTGTCATTTCCTAAAAGCATGTTTTCTTCATGAGCATGCTATAAAATCTATGACAATGACAGAATTTTTTTGTGGTGTTCAGGGCATTCAGAGGAGTTTGATAATTCTGCTGCAGCAAGGACTCTTATTATCATGGTCTGTATGTGTGAAAACACTTACATGATGTAAGGAATGCACAGGGTCATCCCAGTCTGTTAGGGAAACATGAAAAAGGCTTAACTAATCTCCAGGAGAAAAGAATAAACCATGTCTTCCATTTGAAGTGGTGATTGTTGGTTTTTTTCCTTCCTCATTACAGCCAGGAAAAAGAGGAGAACTTGGTCCAAAAGGTGTCCAAGGACCTAATGGGACAGCTGGAGTACCAGGGATCCCAGGACACCCAGGGCCCATGGGCCATCAGGGGGAACAAGGCATTCCTGGCATCATAGGAAAACCTGGGCCTCCTGTGAGTATTACCTGCTACAGATTAACACTTTGCAAGCTTCAGAATTGATGTTCCCCAGGATGCAGGTCTTGTAGAATTACTCTCTCTCACAGTGATACACGGACAGATGATCTGTGTCCATGGGAACGGGCTGTAAGTCACTGTTCTCATTACAAGAGTCAGAAGTTGGTCATTTAAAAATACAACTTCTATTCACCGTTTCAAATGTTAGACCCCTCTCTTGGTCCAGAGCTCACGTTTCATCATTCAGGAAAAAAAAACCTCCAGATGAAACATCTGACATAACATTAAAATTAATCTCTGCTGTTAGTGTGACAGAGCTTCTGAACTGAAGCCATTATCTTTTGAACAGGAGAATAAAAAAAGCCCACTCCTCATCATGTGGGATCCTGTTCTTCTTAGCGAGGGTGGTTTGTGTCCTGAAGCTTCTGTCAAGGATGATTATTGATAATGGGGTTTGTGTGATTCTTCTATCAATTGCAGGGCAAAGAGGCCAGTGAACAACATATAAGAGAACTCTGTGGGGAAATGATAAATGGTGAGTAATACTGAGAGAAAACTGACTTTAATCACCAGATTTAGCTGAAAAGGAGTAGGTTCTGAACATAAGATGACTCCTGAAGTCTGTTATTTGTTTTAGTAAGAAAAAATCTGTTGAGCTTTAATGTAAGGAAATTATTCATGAGGTCACCTTGTTGTCTTGGAATGTCATCTTTGTAGTTGGCCTTTGTAACAGATTCATCACGGCAGCGCACGGGGTGCTGAGAGCAGCCTGGGTGCAGGTGTCCTGCAAACACTGGTGCCAGTGTCTGTCCTAACCCGTGTCATTCTGAACGCCAGTGCCCTCCCTCCATGGCACACGAGCAGGGCTCGGGGCTCCCGAGGAGTGTTCTGCTCTCTCTGAAGTCATTGTTCTGCATTTAGAGGTTACATTTGACATTTGGGATGAAGTTAAGCTCTTGAAAGTTTGTTTCAGAAACCTTAGTTTAATTTCTAAAATACCTGAGGTGTTTTAAAAGTGGTTTAGGAAATGGGAGGCAGCAGTGGCTGACCAAAATCTCCCTCTGTGAAGATGTAAAAAAAAAAAAAAAACCCAAACCAAAAGCCACCCATGAATCTGTCCTCTCAGGTCAGTGTTTCCTCCTGCCAGCAGCAGTAAGGGATCTGCCCGAGCACACAGCTCCACTCTTCTGCCAGATGCTCAGTCTTTAGCTGCTCACTTGGTGGCAGCCAAGGAACAGCCAAGCGAAGAGTGGAAATGTTGGACATGCAGTTTTTGATTGTTCTTTTCAGAACAAATTGCACAGTTAGCTGCTAATCTGAGAAAGCCCTTGTCTCCTGGAATGACGGGTCGTCCTGGCCCAGCTGGCCCCCCAGGTCCTCCTGGAGCTACGGGAAGCGTTGGGCATCCTGGTCCTCGTGGTCCCCCTGGATACAGAGGGCCAACGGGAGAACTTGGTGATCCTGGTCCCAGAGGTAAGTAGAGCTCAGTCAACCTTTGCTTCTCCTTTTTTGCCCATAGCTAAATTGCAAACTTTACCTGGTTTTAGCAGTGGAGGAGAAAAGGTCAGGCTCTGGGCAGCAGATAGAACTTTAGAGGCCAGTTGTGCATCTTCAGGGATGCAGCATAAGCAAAGATCCCAGAAATGTCCTGAGGACTTTGAGCTTCTCTTGGTCTTTCCCCTTCCTGTCCTTGGATCCAGCTGCAGCACACAACTCATTGATGAAATTGTCTGCTTATGATTAAAGGTGACTCTGGTGAGAAGGGAGATAAAGGACCTGTTGGTCAAGGTATCGATGGACCTGATGGCGATCAAGGACTTCAGGGTAAGGCTGTGCAAATAATTTCCTAAACCATGACTAGAGGCTGAAGAGGGACAGCTCTGCTGAGCGAGGGCTGTATTTTAGCATCACTTTGTCCCTGCAGTCCTTACAGATGGGTTGTTTTACCTGTGGGTGCAGTTTGAACAGTAGAACTTAATTAGCACTTCGCCTCTTCACACCACTCCTGTCTAGTCCTAAATGTTTTGGAGAATGCTTGTGAGAAAAGGCTGCTGGGACAGCCAGGCTCTTCAGTCATTCTTGGTCTTCATCTAATGGCTGTGAAAAGTCAGGAGCTTTTGTAGATCAGGAAGGCAGAGCCCTTCTTCACTGCTCCCAGGGGGCTGCTGGTGTCAGGAGGTTACTCTGTTCAGTGGTACTCAAGGTGCAGTAACTAACGAGTTAATTAACAAGTCACATATCAGTTCACTCAAAGGTGTGGAACACCCGGGAGGCTCAGGATTAAGCCACCAGGCTCATGCCCGATTCCTGAGGGACCTGGGTTTTTTTGATGCTCTGCTTAATGACTGCCTGCAGGGGACGCTGCAGCCTGGACGGGCAGCTGGAGGCCTCCAAAATTCAGTTCCTGTTTCTGGCTCAAAGAAGAGTAATTTTGGACATTATTTAATTTTACCAGAAACAAATAGAACTTCCTACTGTTGTGATTTTGGGAGGTACCGGTGTTACTGCTCTGCACCTGGCTACAATCCCAGTTCCTGAAGTCATGAATCCTTTATTGAAAGATTCAAAGATGAATTTGTGCAAATTAATGTCTATTTATTAGAAACCTGGAAGAATATTCTTTAGAAAAGCTGCTTTAAGAGGCAAGCAAAATCATAGTGATTCCACCTGTCCAATGATTAAGGTGCAGGCTCCACATCTATGTATTTTCATAAAACCAGAATATTTATAACCTGGATGTCTTAAATTAATCCATAAAATAATTGCATTAATCCAGGAATGGCTTCAAAAGCATGTAAAAAGAGGCTAATTCACATATTAGACACTGAGAGCATTTGTAAGGAGCTCAACAGTAGATAGAATTCATTCATAAAAGATTCAGGCACCATCTCTAATTAAGACAGAAATGCAGGTTTTTTGACCACCCAATAGAAGTGCCCTGGGGGGGACAGGATTGTACAGTGGTTTAGAAAACCTGAGGAGGTTGCTGTTACAGAAATCGGGTGTTTGGGGAATTATTTTTGGCATCTGAAGGAAAAAAGAAATAACAATAAGTTAAAAAAATCCACTGCACAGACTCCAGCTTCAGACTAAGTTTATTTAACACCTTGTACTCAACAGGCCATAACAAGTCTGATGTAAAGAGTTTTAAGAACTGTAAATGTAACATACCTATATATACGCACACACTTATGTTAAAAATGAAGGGAAGGAACTAATTTGTGTTATCTTTTTTCCCTTTTTTTGTTTAGGACCACCTGGTGTACCTGGAATTACTAAAAATGGTCGTGATGGTGCTCAGGGTGAGCCCGGTCATCCAGGGGATCCTGGTACTCCTGGTGCTATTGGGGCTCAGGGAACGCCGGGAATATGTGACACGTCGGCCTGCATGGGAGCTGTGGGAGCATCAACTTCCAAAAAATCATAAAACAACAGTAAAAGAAGTGGAGAAGTGACTGAATAATTTAAATAAAGAGTGCATTGTAAGAAAACCGAACCCTCCTAGTGATAAATGGACAGATATTCCTTATATGAAGTGGAGACTTTGATACAGTTCAATGAAAAGAAAGCATCAGATGAAAACTTTAACTAAAAGATGCTTTATGAGTCTTTTCTCCTCTCCCCAATTATCTTCCCAAATTTTTACTCCTAAAACAGCCTCACTTTCCCTTTCTCCCATTGTTCAAGAGACCAGCAAGAGGAAGCATTGTTGCTTTCTACCCATCTGTGTACTAAAGAGCACGACTTGCCTGTCTAAACATTTGAGCCTTGTCAGTTGAATTCCTCAGTGCTGCTCCCCCTGACTTCAGTTATGCAGGTTTGTGCACCAAGATCTGTCCTTTTTTTTTTTTTTTTTTAAGGTATTCAGGCACCAAACTGCTGCTTCCACCAGTGGAAATCACGTATCTTAAGATTCTGGCCTAAGGAAAGCCCACAGCTTATGTATGTGCTGTCAGTTCCCAGTTTTCAGATTGCACCTCGAATATTTGCCAAGACTAGTAAATAGTAAAGCATCTTGCAATCCAGTTCTGCACAAGGTGTCATGTATATATTTTAATTTACAGGGGAGAAGTTTTTATATATTTCAATGTGATACTAAATGAAATAAAGTAACAGCATTGTCACGACCTCTACTTAAGCTATTTGCACAGTAATTGTGACCAAAGCCCCAACTAAGAAAGAATGCTCTTCTGAAGTCCAGCCCAAACCACCTGTATGAACTGTTGTAAAAATAAAAGGAGATTTTTTTTTAACCTTTTCTTTGTGATGTTGTAAGTGTCATTATACACATCAGATTAACCCAGCTGAATTTCCTTTTTCAGAACTGGTTTTACTAGGATTGTTTGGAAATAAATTGCTGGAAAATTGTCCATATCCGTGATTTCAAACAGTATTTGTTTGGGGTGATCCTCCTGTACTTTAAAACCTGCTTGCATCATCTCTTAAAAAATGAATAACCCCCCTCTCAGCTCACACACTGTTCTATTGCTGCCCTAGATGCTAAAGCCTCTGAACACAGGAGTTATATTTAGCTTTAAATAGGAAAATAGTTTGTGCACTTCAGTAATCTACAGTTTACTATATACCACTCTTGGACTAAAGTAACACTACAAGAACCTGCTGAGCAGGTGAGTGATAGACATTAAAAATAGTTCTGTATTTTAAAAAAGATTTAACACCATTTTAGGACTTTTCAGGACCGGCTCTGTCAAAACAGGTCTGATAAATGTAAATTTCATAATATCAGCACAGTTTAGAAACTAGGCACATACTCAATTAACCACTACAACCTTTAAAATTTTAAAGGGAAAAATAATAGGAGTTACAATATACTAACTTTAGTTTCTTTTTATACTTGACGATTACATTTGCATCTAGTCATTAAGACAACAGAACAGGCTGATGTTCTACTCTTAACTGTACTGGATCATCTTTATTTAAAAAAAAAATCAAAACAAAACAAAAAAACCTTAAAGCAGAACAACAAACAGAAAAAGAACACTTTTTTTTTTATAACTAAAGGGGAAAAGTACTTAGCTGTCGCGACATTTCCTTGTAGGTCCTGGTCTCAAAGCCCATTTAACAGAGCATAGATTTCTATTGCTGGTAGTTAACTTTCATTTCTGTTTTGAATAAAGAATGTTTTCTTTAAAGCTCTATTTTTGCAATTCACAGCCAGCATGTAAATGGAGAAAATAAAATCCAGTTTGGGCCTCTGTTAGCCACAATCATCATACAACTCAAGGTGGTCGGTTCAGACTGCTTGGTCTCCATAGCCATGCATGTTCTCCTGCATTGGACACGTTACAAACGACTCTGAGCTTGCTATTTTTAGTCTCCTGCCTGTTTTACCACAGAACACAGTCTCAAATTCCTAAAAATCAAAATACAAAAAATAAATAACCATGATGTTTAATGTAGATGTATGATGGTTTTGTTTCACTAGGGTCTTGGGGGGGAAAAAAAACCCAAACCATCTTTAATAGGAAGTGCTGAGGGGCCAAAGCAGTATCTAGACAAGCAGGTTGTCCTCTACACACTCCATCTGCTCTCCTAAGATACTCAACAGAGCCAGAAATACTCTGGGGCTGCAAATACTGGTGTGGTGGCCTGGGAGCTGCTTCTAGGGCACATAACGCTTTACTGCTCTTGCCTACTTGGAGACAGAGTGGGCACATAGCTGTGAATCCCAGCACTTAACTACCAGCTCATGAAAACTAACTAGAAGACAACTCTGTGAAATAAATGGGAAATAGAGAAAATTAACAGGGATGAGGAAGGACTGAAGAGGGCCTCAGTTCTACCTTGTTGTCCAGACAGTATCACGCTCAGGAATTAGGCTAACTAAAAAAAACTAAATACATTTTAAAATCTGTTTTGAAAACCCTGCCTGAGGACAGCCTCTGATTACACACTACTGAACCAATTATTAAAAAGAATCAGAAATAAAAATTGCAAGGAAGGCTCAACGACGCAGTCAGGGGGCCTTCACAAAGAAGCATTCCACACGTTCAGCGCTGTTACGATAGCTTTAAAACTTTTCACATTTTTTATCACGAACAACAATGAAATGAGAAGTAAAACCTGTTTCAGAGAATCACCGTGCCTTTCCTGAATGTACTTCAGAAATGCAGTCGTCCACTGTAAGGTCGTTGCCTTGTCGGTATCCACGGTACAGAACGGAACCAGAAGGTTCAGCTCATCGCAGCACGCCCGGATTCTGCGCCTACAGGCAAACGCAAAAAGTGATCAACCGACGGTGAGAAGGAAGGAGAAAAAGAAGAAAAGGAGAACTACTCACGTGAGCTACAAACCATGGACTTTAGGGATGTCTTTTGGTTTGCTACAAGCTCTGTATATTAGTCACGTTATGTGCAAGTTACTTTATAGAACTGGTTAAATGGTTTGAAAAATCTTTGTTTGTTTATAGAGTAAAAACCCAACAAAGACACCCACAAGGAAACAGACACATTTTTTCCTCTAACAAACACCAAACCCTCACCACCTGCCTTGCTTTTTCTTGTAGGTAAACCAAAATATGTCAGATTTACATTTTTAGTCTGGATAACAAGAGGAGCAGTATCAGTATTTTAGGCTCCACCAGCTTTGCGTCGCCGCTGCTCACAGAACTCACCTTCGGTCTCTCTCCAGGCGGTTGTGTCTTTCTCTCCGCTGAGCGATTCCGTCCTGTGAGCCGCTCTGCACTTGCATACCTGAGTTAGCCTGTGCTGCCTGCCAAGGACTCTGGGTCAGGGCACTGCCCTGGCTGTCAGCACGCAGGTTCTGAATTTCACCGAGAGGTTTCCGATCTGTGTTTAGATCCAATGGGCTGATTCGGCTGCAGCTTCTTCTGTTTATTGCTTGCTTGCATATGGTGTCTTCTTGGAAAAAACAAAGAGGAAAAGAAGAAACTATTTATAACTCTCTCAGTAATCACTGAAAATACTGATCGTAGAAAACGTTTGGGGTTTTATTTTGTCACTTTGTTTATGTGGAATAATCTCTGAGGCTTTATTGCCAACTTAGATTGGCTTTTACAGCAACACGTCCTTCGGAAGCCCTAAGGCTTCCTGTGTCAGAACCCACCCAGCTTCTCTTTCCTCGCAGAACCCACTGGGCTCGTGCCTGCCTTGGAGGAGCATTTGAGGCAGTCCTTAAATGTTCTTCAGTTTGATACTGCCTGGATCTGTTCTATCAACTTTGAGGTCAAAACCTGTAGAAAGAAGCCAGCTGCTTACTCTAGGCCCAGATTCTCAAAGACACTTTGCAGCTTGGGTTTTCTCATTTCAAGATATAAGTGCTAAACAATTCTGCAAGCCTCGCTGCACTGACAGGTAGTGAAATCTAGCCCCGCATCGCCCGTAGCACATCTCAGACATTAAACCCATGCCCCATGTAGAGTCACTAAAATCATGTTCATTCTAGAAAATGCACAAATTTAGAGAATTTTGTAAATTTGAAGGCCAAGAGAAAGCTAAGTGAAAAGAAGATATATGGTTTACCTCCAACTTTAATCCAGACTTCCTCAGGCAAAACTTTATTCATGGCAGCTCCTGTCTGTTTTGTGGATTCAATCTCCTGATAGCAGAAAGACAATGTCCTGGGTATCCCAAAGTCTTGATGTTTGGCAGCTTCCAAAATAGTGCAAGAAGTTCCAGAGGTCTGTGAAAACAAACAAACAAAAAATACTTCTGAGGACAATAGACACATAAAAATGACACTATTTTGATTTATTCGTGTTAAGTTTTAGCCCTGGGATTAAATGCATTGTATCAGAATAAATCCCAACTATGTCTGCACACAACCCTGGGATTCTGACAGACTGATGAATGGAATTGTTTGGGGATACCTCAGACATTTTCCAGTGCCATGCTGTCATTCTCGCTTCATCAAAATGAATTAGCAAGAAAGGAACCACGGAAAATGGTACTGCCTCCCTGTCTTGTGTAGATGAAGCTGATGATATGCTGATAAACTCAAGAAAAGAAAACAAAGTCTTTCTAGTAAGAAATCTAATGGCCTACTGATCATTACTGATCTTGTCACGCTATACTCAGCAGTAGTGAGGCTGCACCTCTAGTACTGGTTTCAGTTTTGGGCCCCTCACTCCAAGAAGGGCACTGAAGGGCTGGAACGTGGCCAGAGAAGGGCAATAGAGCTGGGGAAGGGGCTGGAGCACAAGGGTGGTGAGGAGCAGCTGAGGGACCTGGGCTTGTTGAGCCTGGAGAGAAGGAGGCTCAGGGGAGACCTTCTGGCTCTCGACAGCTCCTGACAGGAGGCTGGAGCCAGGGGGGGGTCGGGTTCTGCTCCCATGGAACAAGGGACAGCACAAGAGGAACTGGCCTCAAGTTGCCCCAGAGGAGGTTTAGGTTGGAGCTGAGGAACAATTTCTTCCCCTCCAGGGTTGCTGAGGGCTGGTCCAGGCTGCCCAGGGCAGTTGGTGGAGTCCCCATGACTCCTGGAGGGGTTTCCAAGCTGTGGAGCTGTGGTGCTGAGGGACAGGGGTTTGCGGTGCTCTGGCCATGCTGGGGGAGCAGTTGGACTCTATGAGCTGAAAGATCCTGTTAAATCTAAAAGACTCTATGTATCCCTGGATGTACATTATTGACAGTGCCACACAATTTATTCGAATAAAGGTCTTAAATATTAGCATAAGAATAAACTGCATTACAGATCATTCTGATCATCCCTATTCAAACCAAGTTACACTTTATCACAACCCTTCAGAACTACCCTACACCTAAGAGGTTAACACCATTAGCATTTGAAATGGGTGGGAGTACAACTAGCAGTAAATATGTTTTACCTACCTGTGCTTGTGCAGGATTAGCACTTCCAGCAGCAGAACACGTGCTCATGGTAAACAAGGGGTAGGTGAACTGTAAAGCAGGCGTGGCAGATGCAGTCTTGTCTTTCCCAAACGCAGCACACTTGTTTTCTTGTGGATGAAGAGGAACACCCACCAGCTCCGACGGCTGTCGAATCAATGTTACTAAACTTAAAAAAAAACCCCAAAACAAAACAAAACAACAAAACAGAGAAAATGTATCAGACTACTTGAAAATGAGTGCAGAAAAAAATTTACAGTTACACATAATTCTAGTAACTATCACCAAGAAACCACTTTCATTTACTGTAAACTGAAATCAATGCTATTGCCTTACTGCCGACTTCAGGGACGAAAGAAAAATCAGCTAGGAAAGTGTATTATTCTGTGCAGTAATAATTCAGCTTTATGCCTGAATAAAATGTTTTATCAGCACACTAATAGTTACACTGCCAGATTGTACAACAGTATTTTTTGCTCTAAGCTTTCCCCAGAGTCAGGCCTCCACATTATACCACTAATCAATTGCTCTTAATCTTTTATTATTATGATCAAAAATCGACTTTGCTTTTAGCAAATGAACATGTTAAAACTAGTTGATGTTCTTCTCCCTCCTTCATTTACATTACACGTTGTTATCAAGAATAAAGTTGGAAAATAATTCATTTGGGAACTATGTGCTGTATCATTATTGCAATATAGAGAGGGGCCGAATCTGAGGTCAGTGGAGTTGCAGCCACGTTTGATGGGCAGTTTAAAAAAGCCCAAGCCATCATTCTCCTGTTTTAAAACATTAGGTTTGGTTTAGCAAATCAGTTTTGAACTGTATGATGATACAGAGTTTAACAACACAAACTAAAATGAATTGCAACACACTTGTTAAGAGTTACTCCAGATTCTTGGGGTTCTTGACATCTGGGGTTTTCTGTCTGGATGCTGTTGAATCTGTCTTCCAACCGAACTCTGACTGCAGATTTAGGTCTAGGCTCTGGTGCCAGTGCTGAATTTTCAACAAGTATGTTTCCTTTATTCGTCCCAACAGAATTTTCATCATGTTTAACTTTTACTAAACTGTGTCCTGGGACTTCTACAGAGTTAGGTGTTCTATCTGTTTGGTTCAAAGGGAGGTTAGACTCACTAATTAACATCATTCTGAGCTCCTGAAAGTCAGCACAGCCCAAGCGTGGGTTTGAACTTAGCAAACTGCTGTCAGAGGGTAACCCTGACTGACAGATAAATGGGTAAACTGCCTGGTTCCCCAAGCTGTTTGATGAACACCCCTCCTGACCCATGTTCGGTGAGGTCTGGTGCAGAGATGGGTCGGCAGAATTACCAGGCAAGGAGAAAGAACTGAGCTTAGCTTCCACTTCACCTCCACCAGCTTGTGCCTCCATATGTGAGTGAAGTATGTGCTGCAGCTGAGTATACTCAGTTTCCATCAGCTCCACCAGGCTGACGTCTGCCGTGGTGAAGCTAAGATTTTGCTCACCAAAGGAAACGTCACTTGAGCCTCCAGGTCCGACAGCCACAGGAGCAGAAGCAGGAACACTAGCTGTGCTTTGAGGAATGGAAGGCTGAGGCTCCTCTGGGGCTGATCCTGACATGACTACAGTGAACCTACTCAGTTACCAGTGTCTCCTCCCACCGTAAACCATAAAACCTGCAAGAATTACCAGTACTATTCATTAAAAGAAATAAAATTTAAAAAATAAATAAAAAAATAAATAGAAAGTCAAAAAATTTGCACTCAATACTGATTCAGTCGCTCCTGATATTCAGGTACCAGACATTCTAACCAGGTGTACCCGCTCCGAGCCCAGGCGAACCCCTCCCCTCCGCCTCCAACAGCTGCTCACAGACGCGTTTCACCTGCCGACACCCGGCCCCCTCGGGAGGGAGGCTCCAGGTCCTCTGCTGCCTACGGCTCCCTCGGAGCGGCCCCCACGGGCTGGGGGGGCCCAAGGTAGCCCCCAGCGAAGGCCTCGGCTGGCGGGAGCTGCGGGAGGGGAACACGCACACGGCCAACCCCTCACCGCAAGGCCCCGCGGGCAGAGTAGAAGAAGAGGAGGAGGGGAGGAGAAGGAGGAGGAAGCGAGCCCACCCCAACACTCGGACCAGCGGCCAAACCCCACCACTCCCCTCCCCTCAACTCCGCCGCCAACGGCCGCGCGCAACCGCCGCCCGCGCGCACGCCCCGCCCCTAAGGCGGTGCCTGTTCCGCCCCGTCACGCGCCTGAGGGCAACCGCCCCGGGATGTCCCTGTCCCCCCACTCCTCCCGCCGCGTAGTGCTGGGGACCCCGCCTGGGGTTGTTGTTCTGTCCTGTTCGGGCTGTGGAGGACGGGCCGGGCCGGGCCTGGCCGGGCCGCGGAGCCCCGGTCCTTGAGGAAACAGCGGAAACGTTCCGGGGAACTCGCCACGTCCCGTCCTCGGGCCTCGGCTCGTCGTTGGGTGTGAAGGCAGCCGGGCAGCTTCCCGACAGCCGTTAAACGGGAGCTCAGCGGCTGCTCTTCCACGGGAGGCTTCTTCCTTACACGCCAACACGACAGGGAAGGGGGTTTTCACCACCGCAAGGGTTAGGAATTCACCAGCCCCCAGGAGACAGCTGTATTTAGTTGAGGTTCTCGGAGCAGGGTTGAGCTCAGCTGCTCTAGCACACAAGGGCTGTAGATTGGCAGCAGTGTCTGGTCTAAATCACTCCTAGTATTTTAAAAATCCTCCCCCAAACCAGTGTGATCAACGCTCTGGGGGTCCTGACAGATGGTTGACTACGTCATGTCCATCAGCTTTTCCTCTGACTCTAGTCCCGCTTTGGTCATCTCACCAGCCACCCACAGCGCAGTATGAAGGAAAACTGTAAGAGGAGGAAAAAAAGAAAAAGCCACACTGGTTTGAAATGGACACCACTGGTTGGTTTCTTTGCTGCAGGGCAGAGGCTTTTCCCTTTTCACCCTTTTTTTTTCCCCCACCAAACGTGCTGCTCATTCCTTCATCCCCTCCGCAATCCCTGGCCCTGGATTTCCCATC
>JANHGN010020541.1:31379-57300 GCA_024605025.1 Megaceryle maxima | reverse complement strand
GTTTTTCAGAGCAAACTCTGCAAGGTTAATTCTGCAAAACAGAAGAGCTGTCAAAGCAGGTTGATTTTAAGACCTGACAACCTTGACAGCCTCCTTGCAGCAGCATACAGCCATGGCATTTCAGCAGTTACCCATGGTTACAAAATTGTTGAATGAAATGGAAACCAAACCTGTCGAGGGTTGTAAACTCACAAACAGGCAGAATAAGTGACCTGGAATGATCACTAGTAAAGTACTCCACTGGGTCCTTAATTGAATATTTTGCCAAACTGCTCCAAATTCATGGAGCTCATTCATTCTGAGTCTGGGCTGCTGAGGAGATAAAAAGCTCCTGGTGGGATCTAGTTGATTTTAATTGTGGTGGGTTGGGGTTTTTTTTGACACTAATTCTAGCCCATATATTAACTTGATTCTTTCAAAACAAAGTGAAATGTCTCAAAAACTATTTTGGTCTCTTCTTCTGAAGAGATCCAACATCTGCTGAAGCCCCTGGGCCATCAGTTAGTTTTATCTTTCCCCATCATGTATATCTGTGTGGTAACAGTCCCCATCAAGTGACATTTGGGAAGTCAGATCTTGCTCTTCTGCATTCGCTCTTACCTGGATTTAGCATTTGCTTTCTCAGCACTTCTTCAGCAGCAGGTCTCGCCCTTTGGGAAGGGGTCATGCGTAATGTCTTACTGAGTCACACAAAAGAGCCAAATATTATCTCCTATTCTCCCATCGAGTATTTCTGCTGCCACCACCTCCTTAAAGTCTCCACATCTGGCAGATGTGCCCTCCCCATCCCAGCTGCTGACTGTATTTTGGGCTTGCCAGCCAGAGCCAACCATCCAGCTCCCACCGTACCATAAACCTCTTCCAGGGGTGGTCTCTACCATCCACCTTGTGAGGGCCTAAGGAACACAAGGGTTTTCTTGGCTTCCTGCACAGGAGTGTGTGCAGTCAGAATTCTTGTAAGCATCACTTTTACTGCCTCCCAACATAAACTGGACAAATTGATGGAGTCCTGGCCGTGAGGATAAACACCATCTCTCCTGTTTAGAGTAGCTGACTCCTGAAAGGATGAACATGTGGCTGAGCTGACACCCTTGCTGCTGGGGAGCTACCCCAGGGAACGGGAGGTGCCTAGGCTGGTGGCACTACCCCAGCAGAAACCCTCCCCTGCTTTCAGACATGAACAAGAGCAGCCCCTTTGCAGGATTAAGGCCAGAAAAAGCTGGTGCAGTTAACTCAGGTACCATAAGAACAATCTTAAAGTGACTTTCCAGAAATACAGATGACTAACAATATTCACCTGAGGCACTTGTAAAAATTCTTGCCAAGGTCTGGTTTAAGCCTGTGCCCAAACACAGATGTTGGCTTTTAGCTGCAACACACCAATGTTGCAAAATGCTCAGCTTTATGGGGTTTTCCTATTTCACATGAGTTTCAGCTTTTTACCTGTTCAGGAATGGTAAATCCTCATGTGGTTAGGAAGCACTTTTGGCTATTCTCTCCAAAAAGAACTTACTATTAAACTTACTATAAAAAGGACTTACTAATATTTATGGTCAGGCTAGTACTTTTGGAGGAGTCCAAGGTCAGATAAGCTCATTAAGTCAAGAATTCTTTCTACACCTGTGTTCTTCACAACAAAATAGTATTTCTCCTTTTCAAGGCAAATAATTTGGAGATGGATTTTACTTGTCATGCTGATACAAACCTGAACCACTGGCATACTCCATGCATAAAGCTGGCTCAGATGCACACATGCTGTCTTCACCTTTCAAGGCCTTGAACACAACTGGAAAATACTTGTTTCCTAAGTGAAGCAGTCTGGTGCAGCTGGACTAGAGAACTAAAATCTTATTTTAAAAGGTTTTGCAATATCCTGGTGCTATTCCCACCTTTGTCTTCTCTGTACCACAAACAGGCACTTTGGAAGTTGCTGTGGGTGTCTAGAGCAAGTCGTGACTGCAGCCTCAGGAGGCAGGTTAATAATCCAGATGAGTCTTCTCCTCTGCTGCATGTCCGCCCACTGCATGTCTGTCCACAACTGGAAAGAAAGAAAAATAAGGCTCAACAGCCCTGTTCAGCTGATGGGCAGGGGAAAGGTAGACAGTGACATTTACATTTTAACTTAATGGACCCACTTACTCATTCACTCCATTTCATTCATAAAATCAAGGCTTTAAGGCTCAAAGCTTCCTGTTTGGTTTTATTTTTTTTACCAATTCTGTTAAGTGGTTTAGTAAGAGGATATTACTGTTCCTTATGACCTCTGCCACATCTCTAACTGTAATACCTAAGCCCTAATAAGTGTATACACAGGTACACTACAATTACACCTCCTGGCCCAGGGGAGTCAGCTGACTAGCACAGCTGCTGCCAGACACCTTCACTTCTGCTGTCCTTGGGATTCTGTGAATCACAAAGCTGGCCTGACTCGAGGACAGAAGATTTAAATTTATAACTGAACATCTCAATAGCATCTCCCTGTACAATTCAGCTCTGGAAATGCTTTTTATTAATGCCCTTCTGTGCATGCTTTATGGTTGAAGTATTAAATTAAAGAGAATGATTATGAACAGGACAAGTTTTAACAGCCTACTCCAAAACCTAGATAAGGAAAAAAAATAAAAATACATCTTAGCTACAGAGAGAACATGTATTTAACCTGAATTGAAAGTGATAATTTTTGCAGCATACTGGAGTTCACTGACTCACAAGTCATCTGGAGGCGCTAAAAGCATTTAGAAAACAAAGTCAAGAGGTCTCAAGTTTCAGTTGTTAAGATGAAAATACCAAGGCTCAGAGGTAGCAGGCAGTCAGCTGTGAAGATGGGAGACGTCAAGGCTCTGGGCACTAAGGTGACATGAGTGAGCACCTTCATCACCTCCCAGGCTGTGCACTTTCGGCTGGGTACTCTGAGAGGAGAGCAGCCTTCTGGAGAATTCCAGACGTATTTATTTTGTGACCATGCTGAGGCAGAGAAATGGGATTCTTCCCGCCTGCACGTGGCCTGAACTGACAAACATCTCCAGCAGTGTGTCTATAAGTAGAAAGGGAAAATGAGCAGGGAGGACTATTTCCAGGCACGTGCTAGCATGAAAAGAACAAGTAGAACCTCAATGGGGAATAGAGGACCAGGTGCCTAGCCCCTAAGTAAGGGATTACAAAATGAGTAAAACTTAGTCTTTCTTATGGTACAAAAAACCCCAAGTTTTTCAAACTTTTTTATTCCCCTTGAGAGGAAAATTTCTGTATATTTATGATTCCAGTCTTAATTTTCTCTTGGACTGTTTCTTATTTACAGGTTTAAATTCTGCATAGT
The DNA here is from genome assembly GCA_024605025.1 of Megaceryle maxima. Lineage (NCBI taxonomy): Eukaryota > Metazoa > Chordata > Aves > Coraciiformes > Cerylidae > Megaceryle > Megaceryle maxima. The sequence continues at coordinate 53,984 of JANHGN010020541.1, read as the reverse complement.
ATCAGAAAAGGTACCCTAGACAATGCTATACAAGGAGCACACCGTCACCTAAAAAAAGGCCAGCTAATACACAAGATAAATGCAGAAGAAAGCTTAATTCATTGTTTAAATAGATGGTTGCAGCATGACTTAACTGCAGTATAGTCAACATTCACTAATTCAAACAGAACATAGACAGGATAAACAGTTTAAGGAAATGGTACTGAGGCAGAGGTCCCACTGAAAGTTTTATAAATGGTTTTAATAGCAAAAGCTGTTAAAAATGTAACGAATAAAAATAAAAGAGTATTTGGAAAAAGTTACCATTGAAGAATGAAAAAGGTCTCACTTGACAATTCCACTACCATCAGAAATTCTTAAATATTAAGCCCACTGCATGGGCTAAAAGGATTAAAGGGAAAAAGTTTGTTCCTTTTCAGTTCTATCCAGCCAGTCTATGAATAAATAATGGACTGAGCTTGTATATCCTATTTAATATATGCTGCAGATAAAAGCTTAAGTACGCTGGGACAGAACTGATAGATGAGACCAATGCTTTGAACACAGACGATGGAGAGAATCAAAGACAGATGTGCAGTTTGTCTGCACCACAGAGTTACTCTCCTTGCATTTTCCATCCTGAAAAGCTTGAGTACAAGCCACCAACACTTACATGGAAGATAATGAGTGCCCACACAGATACTTAAGGAATAAAGGGATGATCATTAAAAAAAGAGTTGACTTGCAAGTTTCAGCAAACGGGGCAAAATTACCTTTCAGCTTCCTAAGAAGTGTTAAAAAAAAAAAAAACCAGAAGGAAGACAGAAGACCTGAAGGCTGTAGCTCTTCAGGTTATTTTCAAGAAGCAATAAGACACTCACCCCTTCACCATGGCTCTCTCAGCCAGGTTTCCTGAGAAGACTGCCTTTCTGAATGAGGCTGAGGTGATCGATGCCTGCCAGAGCCATCTGTGGTTCGGAAAGGAAATAACTCTTCAGCTGTTCTTGGAATGTTTGGTTGGATTTCTGCACAACAGACTCAAAAAGGAGCGACAGCAGTTAGGATTCTTTTTCGCCTGGGGGGGGGAAAGAGGAGAAGTGTGGTTCATTGTATTTTTTTCCCCTCCCCTTTAAGACCCCTGACTTCCAGTGACATTCCCCGTTTTTATCCCTACAGTTTAGGCCAGACAGAAATATTGCACAAAGCTGCACAAGAGCATGTTAGAGGGATCCAATTCACATGCAAACATTATATAAGGAAAGCTGGAAGGACTCCATTAAAACTGAAGTAATCTGTATTTACCAGGAAAAGGAAAGCTATTAAGGAGAAAGTCATACTATGAACTGAAATTGAAGAAGAAACAAAACCAAGTTTTCGTGACAGCATAGTCATTACCAATGCCATTTCAGCTACACTTCTACTTTATGTGCACATCATTATGTGCTACAGCCTCAGAGTTCCTTCTTGAGATATTTATTTTTATTCCTAAGGTCAACAAGACCTGAAGCTAAATTTCTGCTAGAAACCCAAATTAAGATATTTTTGCAAATAGAATATCCTGCTAAATGTTTCTGTACTTGAAGTTTATTAAGATGGAGCTTAGAATATTTCAGGTGGACAATATATACTTGGGAAAATCTCAGCATAAATGTGCCTTCCCAAACCTTCAGTTGATTTATGAGGAATTAAAAACCACAATAATTCCACAGATGCTTACCCAAGGGAAATTTTATATATGAGAAATGACAATAAGTCCAGAGTTGCTAAAATCATGTCACAGAAAATAAAAAAAAAAAAAGCATGCTACAGAATTAACAACAAGGTTTTCCCTAAACCCTTAAATCCCATCACATACCTCTTAATTTTACAAAAGTCCCTGATATTCCCCCAAACCTTTGAATAGAAAAGTAATTTTAAGAGTAGTACAATTTCACAGAAGTCCTCAGGAAGCTTCACTCAATTTTTTTAGGGATTCAAACTCGTGCTTGCCCCATGACATATTTTCTATAGGCTTTTTCACACAAGCAGGCTTTACCTTTCCTTGCAAATATTTTTCTTTCAAAATACAAATAAACAGTCCTAAATACTTGTAGCAAGTATGCTTTCAGGTACAAGGCTATAAATTTAACCTCAGGACTTAGACCCAATTCACACCAAACATGTACTGACTTTTTACTTTGAACCATGAGGGCTTCTTTACAAAGGCTCTCACAGAACTGGGAAACATCACTGTGTGTTCAATTAAGAGCACTTGTCAGCAGCAGCTTGATATCAGATTTACGCGAATTTATACAAAACAAAGCCTGTCCTCGGCATAATCAGAGTTCTAAGAAACAGAGCTCTGCATTTCCCAGTATCAAGAGGCAGGCTGAACCTGAAAGAGAACAGAGCGTGATTCAAGTATTTTAAGTTCAGAATTACCTGTCACAAACTGGGAAGAGATACCCTTCATAAAAAGTTTCTCAGGGTACTTAAGTGGACTAAAATAAATTAAGGCAAGTTTAATTCTAATAATCAGTGAATTTTGCAAATTCCACTCTGCTGAAGGAGCATCACCCTGTTTTCCTGCTACGTGAGTCTGAGAGTCTTTGAGATGGTACTGTAACTCCTTATTTACTATTTAATTTCTTCCAGATCCAGATATAGCTTTTAGTAGGCTGGATAGTTGAAGCTTCAACTAGAAAATTCTTGGTTGGTACTGAAACATACAGCAGTGAATTGTTATACTTCTTTCAAAGTATCAATTCTCTTACAAGGTACAATGCATATGTTTTTCCACAAATTATATTTGACAGGTTTGATCATTCTATTGAACACATTACTGAAGCTTAAAAATTCTAAAAGACAAATGCCAACTTGATTTTGTTTCTGAATGAAAACTCATAGCAGGAGTGATGCACCGTGTTTGGGAGATACTACAGTACACAGGATCCTCAAAAGATGAAACTCCAGCACATCAGCTGAGATTTCCCCCCATCTTCTAATATGATGGGCATATTTTATACAGGTCAGCTCCGAAAGTGCCATTTTCCTTTGATGCAACTCAAAGCCTGCACGGCAGTCAGAAATGCCCAGCAAAGTTTTTGAAGTGGCAAAGCAATTTATATTAGTGTTGCAGGGTGGTGAGGGGAGTTACAGTAAAGTCAATAATTTTGGAACACAGAACCTCAACCGGGAGAATCCTACCCCAAATCCATACAGGTCTATTCCTGTTTTGATTCCACCACTGTCAGATACTTCTGTAGAAAAGGTCCTACATTTACATCTCAAAGTAACATAAGGAATTGTTTTAAGCCAGTAGAACAGTTGCTGGTAATCTTGGTCTGACTTCGCATCAACTTACAACTTGTGTGTAATGCAAGTTTCTAGGAATTAACAGGCTGGGAGACAAGTATTTAGATATGGAACCCAACTTTATTACCTAGCATACAGCCATTTTGTTAATTCTTCCTTGTTAGCATGGACAAGGAAGCCTTTTTCAGGTTTGAGAACAAAGAAATGAAGTTGCAGAAGATTAATCTTGCTGGTGTGCCAAATGAGAACACTCACAATACAGCAAGTCCAGGTGTTCTGTCATCACTCCTCTTTATATTGATCTTGTGTCATCCCTCCATATACTTATTTCCATGACAGACTAAATTAAAACAACTGAAAGCTGTATGCATAAAATTAAAAATCAAAGCACACTTCCAGATTTTCCAAGTGTTTCACAGAATTTGCATAGACTATTAGAAAAAAAAAATGTTTGCTTCAGAATTTGATTGAGAGGGGAATTTGGTTTTCCTACTATTTATTTACTAATGTGCTCACCCACAAAAATCTTTGCTTGCAATAAGAAAGCAAGGTAGCTGGCAAGATTAAGCATTTGTCACTTGTTCTATATGGCAATGCAAGCATTACCTCTTTTCTCAGGTCCTTGCAATTTTTATTCAAAAACCGACTAACAGTCCTAGCTAATAGCAAAAAAAAAAAAGTATCCATACTAAACTGAAAGAGCCATTGAGAAACTTTCTGAAACAGAAGAAACAGTGGCTTGGACAAGAACACAGTGTCTCACAAGAAAAGATTTGTACACTAATCAACAATTTAAAAAAAAAAAAGCTTCCTTCAATTTAGTCTTAAGATTACATTGAAAGCTTATCTCTTGTGCCTAAAAGTGTTTTATTACCAAGCTCCAGCTCAAGCTTATATCAATTTAAAAGGCAGACACCAGCTTCCATCAGGCCCCACATACCACAGTCCACTGGTCCCTGTGGTTTGTCAGCCAGCCTTCCAAAAAGAGACTCAGTCCTGTAAACCTTGGCTTAAGAAGGACAGAACTTGCATACGGAAACCCACAGCAAAACCAGCATTTTTCCTCAGTTGTTCCCCTCCCACCCTGCTTAAGAATTAGGTATTGATGATTGCTCAGATGAATCCAGAGGACTGTCCAAATACCTCTGCTCAGCTCTCCTTTTTCAGTATTTAGTTGATGTACAAGGTTACATGGTCAGGCCTTCTCCATAAAAAGCTCTTAATAACCCTACTGCTGGGCTTTCAACAGGAAGACTGATCATGTTCCTTATGACTCAGAGAAAGAGGTGAGTTGGGAATGCTGCATTCTGATCAGAATGCCACAGCATTCCCTAGCATTTGTAATCCAAAAGCAATACATTTTCTGGATAACAAGAGAACTGTATTTCTAACTTTGTATTAACTGGTCCCTGTCTGTAGCAAAAAGATTATCTGTAGTAAAAATTCAAGGCAGTCCCAGGAGTCAAACCACAGGCGTATTGCTCGCTGATGCCCATGCTAAGGAGAATACCTTCCTCTCAACAGAAGGTATGTTCAAAAGAATAACACTCATCTTGCTCTTATCATTTAGTTCAAATTTTCTGCATTGCCTTAGTAACTAAATAAGTAATCAGGTAGCAGCATGGGGAGTCATAGCAAGACATGGTCCAAAAGATTAACTGTTTCTTTTAAACAAAATACATTATTTATTTATTTAATTAATCTTTAAAAGTGCCCACCCTTGGAACTCTTCTTTGTAGCTTATCTCTTTAGAACATAAAATCAAAACAGAATATACCAAATTTAAGATGGTCTTTAAGGCACCGATTGCACCATTTATGGCATAAAGGACGTGTATTGCACAGTGGATTGCAGTATATTAACACAGCTGGGAAACTCTTATTGAGTGTGAAGTTACAAGAGATGTTATCTCCCTCTTTCCTCTCCTCTTGCAGGGCTTCTCTCATTCCGTTTGACCTCATGTTCCATCCCCAAGAGGAATTACACCAAGACTGGGTCCCCAATGCTGTGGTCTGGGTTGCAAGTGAAGGAGATGGTGATGGCATAGCGAGTGCCCCAGTGAACCTTTTCCACCCGATGAAGGTTCTCCGATCCAGAGGTGAAAAAGGAAACACGGCCTGTAATGACAAAGTATTTAATCAGTGATGGGGACTTTGCCACCCAGCTATCAGCTCTCTACACTGTTTTGCTGTTGTCTCAGTCCAACTCTTCCCTGGCTACCCAAGAGCCCATAGGTCAAAGACAAACTGTTATGAGCTTATGCTGCACTCTGACAGCTTTATGTACCATTTAAAACATACGTTAATCCTTTGTGCTACAAAGCTGGAGACATAATTCCACCATATCTCATAGTTTATAAAAGGCAGGTGGAATCCAGGAACACCCGAAGCCAGTTCTTAGCACCTCTAATTACAAAAAGCAACTCTAGTGGCTGTCAAAGTATATTGATTTCCTCCTTGCTCCCCTTCTAGCCTGGGCTCTAATTTTAGACCAAAGGAGGAGGAGGTACTGCAAAGATGGGAAAGTCTTCAGTGAAAAAATGCTCAGCAGGTTTAAAAGCAGCTGTGGCAGCTTATCAGCATTGTACCAAGTATTTTCTGTAGCTTTTTGTACACAGTCTGATCACTCACTGTTCAGCCAGGTTAGAAAGTTATCTATAATTCATATAGAAATTATTTTTCCTTAGAAAAAGCCACTCCATCAAATGCATTGGCTTAGAAATTTTTATAAGTGCTTACTCCTGCGCCTCAGCCTGTCCAGGCTTTGACCACCACCTTGCCTTGGGTTTCTCCAGGTTTAAGTAGCATCAAGATGAAATGCAGTTATTTTGATAATGACAGCAGAGGTATATGAACATCCCACTTGATGAAAAGCAGAATGGAGTCCTCTGCACACTCACATTATTAATTTGTTCTAAGAACATAAATGTTTGATGTATAGCAAGTAACTCAGAATTGATGTGATTCTGTAGGACTGCTCAAGTTCTCCTGAGAAAGCCAATAGTTGGCACATGCACAAGTGGTCTACCCCGAGAGCATGTATCTCCTACTCAGGCTTCCCCCACCCCCCCCTTTAATTTAAAGACTGTTAAGTTCATCAGAGTGACCTCCTCTTGACAACATAACTGCATAGGGCTCATTCATAAATCTGTCAAAATAAAACACTTAGATGCCTACTTAAAATTTGCACAAGATAAAACTATTGCAGCCATTACACAGTCTCCACTGCAGAAACACACACCAGGCATGGAGCTGGTTTTTCTCTTCTGAAACTGACAGATCCAGAAGTTAATTTGCTTGCATGCTCCTGAGCAGCACACATGGGACATTTGACCAAAACTAGACAGGCCTCATGGAGCTCACTTTAACCAGTAATCTCTGAAGTCTATTTGAGCAGCCTCATGTCCTTTGCGTGATCAGCTGCAGTTCACATTTAATCTTTCATAATTTCACATAGTTTTTCATAACTGCCAAGCAGAATTCATATCACACTCTTCTCTGCCTGTGGCTACACATGTATTTATACAGCTTTACAAATTATGGATATATCCTATATTCATTCCTACGCACAGCTCATTTACACCTAGGTGCTCTGCTCTTCTGGATAAAAGACTACAGGAGGGCAGTGTACTGCACCCCTGTGAATGTTGCAATGAACAGCACTACCCTCAAGGATTTAATACAAAGCCCCTGTATCATTAATTTCCCCCACTTTTAAAATCTTCTTTTCAACATCATTCAAGTACTTTATTATCAGTCCCTCACCTACTCACCCAAAGCTTTGCCTTAATCTGATTTTCAAGCTTTGTTTAATCTCTTCCTAGTAGCAGTAATTCAGAGTTAGCCAAGTTTCAGTGTATTGTTTAAACCAGGTAAACTGGATTTTTTGGCTAGACAGAATTGTCTTTTAATTTCTTTAATAAATATGTCTTCATTTATATGGTATCTTACAGCTCCTTGTGCATCTGGTTCTCTTTCTGTCTGTGAGTCACTAGACAAGCCTACAGGCAGTTTTCAAAGATCCTTTCCTCACTTAGGAAAAGTTTCCTTTAAAAATTACTTGATTTGCAAAATTTTGAAGCAAAAGCACTCTCTCTCTACAGTACTCTATTTTTAATAACATAAATGTTCAGAAAGAGGGTAAAGAATGTTAATTCCCATCCCATCTGCCAAGACCTTCAAGGGATATGGCAGTATCATTATTCAGAGAATCCTGAGGAAAGATAAAATAAAGCTGTACCATTACAAGATAGAATGACTTGTAGAACTTTCAAGCACACCAAGACTGGACCCTTTGTAATCTTGCTTCAATACACAGTATATGAAAACCACTTCAATCACTAAAAAAAAAAAAATTCACTAAAAATTCAGTCACTACAAGGAAGCAAGCCCATTCCTTAAAGTGTGGACCTACTCCTAAATTAGGACCTGTCCTTGTTCTAGCTATATTTTTTTGGATTAATCTTAAGATTTTAAACCCCAAAGTTCCAACCTACAAACCATATTAGCAAGTTAGTAGGATCATATGCAATATGGGTCTTGTTTTGGCTATGAGATCACATTCAGAGTGTGTAAAGTGCACTTTAAGCGTTACACACTGCCACAACTAACATAGTTGTGATAGGATTTCTCATTCTGGCTGAGAAGGGAGATGTGCATAGGGCAGTTCCACTAAGCTCTCCAGACTATGAGATATTACTAGAGTGAATGCTGAGCTTCGCAAGAGTCTAGTGTTGCAGTACAAATGCTGAAGAATAGCTACACAACTATTCATTGGAGAAAAATGTACTTATTTACCGATGAAACATTTTTGAGTGACAAGAGCTCAGGAGAGAGTATAAAACTAATCCCTCCTTTGTCCTTTTCTTTCACTATTTAACAATGGCTTTAAATCAGTCTTTTCTTCTTCCCTCCTCTGACCTGCCTGCACAGATTTCTTTCCAACATGTTTTTCTGGTCCACTAGACAAATCTTGATTATTACCTCCTGTCATGTAACTTCAGTTTGATTTATGAACACACTGCTAAAAGTGTAAGTTTTTTTGAGATTGCGAGCTACTACTCAATACAACTTGATAGTATATTATCTAACCAACAAAACCAAAAGTGTTTAATCCCTGGTTCTTAAGGAATGAACCTTTGGAGAGGAAGAAACAGCAACAGGATCATCTGTTTTGAGGTCTATGCTTCTAGGCTTTCAGAAAGAGGCCAGTCTCCGAGCTGAATTATGCAGATGAGAATTGAGGTGTCCTGGAGTTAGAAGTGATGCCAAGAGGAAAAAACAATCAACCAAACCCACACAACAACCAAAGAATTTACTTTTTTCCAGAGGTAAATATATATAGTCCAAGGATTACATCCTGATTCTGAACACTTTACTCATTTTCCTGTCACTGCAAAATGCCAAGAGCTCCCCTGCTTCTTTAGTTTCATGATGTTTTGACCAGGACCTAAATCTCAGGAAAGAGTTTTAGATCTGTAAGTCACAAGGAAACATGAGCTGCCCTCTCACACCTACTATCTAGAATCTCCTCCTCAACTGCACTTTCGATTCTGTGAATCAATCAATCAGGCAAAGTGTAGCACAGCAATTAGTGCAGCACACCAGAACACTTACTACTTTTAACACTTGGACATACAGCTCCCTTATTAGATAAAAATACTCACATTCTGTAGACACTATCAATCTTTCCTCTTTTTTTGCCCACAAAATTTCTTCACAGCTGCTCCCAGCTAGCTTCAAGATTTCCATCAGGCTGTCTAATACCAGGGGAGTGAGCTGTACTCCAGCGTAGATCCCAAGAAAGAGTGCAGTGATGGACTGAAGGAAGTTCCTCCCACACAAATGCACTTGTTCTCATCTTAGTAGAAGAGAAAGAAATCCCCAGATAATCAGAAATATTTGTGGTAACCTCAAGACCAGTCTGTTTCTACATGATTAGCTTGCCTGCTTTCCTTCTCCAGAGGGACAGCAGTAATCAATCCTTGTCTGCCTTTGACAATACCTGACTCTGCGGCTCATTTTCTCTGCCTTTACATCTTTTCTCTACTTTCCAGCATTGAGTGCTAGAAAGCATGGTTTCAAGGTGGAGTTTGGTCCAATAAAAGCTTTGCTGATAAGCTTCTGTTTCTTGAAGAAAGTGTTACTGTGATGCAGTCACTCCTCTTTCTAGTTCACAGACAGACCTCCAGCTCTGCTTGTCTACTAACATTAGACAAGAATTTCATCCACAGGTGGAGATGCTTCTCTCCCTTCTTCATGTGGCCCTTAAATATCTACACATGTTAAATGGTACTGGGGATAAAAGAACAACTGTCATGGAAAAATGCAAGCTCATTTAAAAATCTGCCACTCCCAGCGATCTAGGACAAAGAACTGATAACAAGCTCAGCACTACAGCATCTATTAAAACTGAGCCTGGTCTTCAGTGTCACTGATGCAAATCAATATCTTAAATGCTGTCAGCCTGAGAAAAGGCTGTGATGTGAAAACCAGGGAAGGTCTAGGTCTTGCTCCTCTTACAGGAAGCAAGACCTCAGTTGTATTAGAGGTAACCACTCTCCTGACTTTGAGAATCATCTTTTGCACTGATATACAGGAATCATTATTTATGAAGACACAGAAGTGCCAGTCACAAGCTCCACTGCTATGAATTTTATATGACCTTAATTTAGATAAAGCAGGAATTATTCCTGAAAGTAAGTATTAACAAGCGTCAAAGCCAACTGATACCTCACAATGCAGCAATTATGTCCCATTTAATTACTCAAAACCGCCAGAGGAATATATGTATTAACTATGAGCTTTCACTTTCCCAGGTTTTAATCTCATTCATAATTAATCCTTAGCAATGAATTATTTTTAGATGTAGTGAGATATTTAGATGTATTGAGAAAATACAACCACCACGAGAAGCAGTATACAGGTAGGAAAGAATTATGCATCCAGCCATACATCACTGTGAAAGTGTCAGCATTCCCATAAGGTTTACCTGCAGGAGATTTTATCAGTGTTAAAATTCAACAGTCAGCTGCACTCCCATAAACAAGCTGCCTACAATTTGTGACTTACCCTCTGTACCGTGGGACACTATAGATTGGAGCAGTGTACACAGCAAACAATTTTCAATGACAGCTATGCCCTTGACACGTAACTGCAAAACCACTTGGCTCTTAGTTGTTTCCTTGTGTCTAAAATGAAGCTAGTACTGACCTATCCTAACAAGATTACTGTGAAGTTAATTAGTAAACACCAGTACAATACATTGCAGTTAACACACATTCTGTTTTACAACTATTATTAAAAAAGTCCTCTGTTGTTCTTATTCTGGCAAGACAAAAAGTAATAAGGCATGCCAGAGAAAATTATAACAAGATGTAGGGAATACATGAAAGGACTTTAAGAAATAAACAAATACTAACAAACCCCAGTGCTTGGAAGGAAAAAAATACGAGATGATTATGCCTCAAACTATAAATTCATTGCATAATTTAGGCTGAGACTTTGGGAGGTCATCTAGTCATAGAGTAATAGAATGGTAGGGGGTGGAAGAGACTTCTGGAGATCAAGTCCACCCCCCTCCTGCCACTGCAAGATCACCCAGGGCAGGCCACACAGGAACAGATCCAGGCAGGTCGTGAAAGTCTCTAGAGAAGGAGACCCCACAGCCTTTCTGGGCAGCCTGTTCCAGGCTCTATCACTCACAGGGAAAAAGTTTTTCCCTCATGGAACACAGGTGGAACTTCCTGTGTTCCAGTTTGTGACCATTGCCCATCATCCTATCACAGGGGACCACTGAAAAGAGACTGGCCCCTTCTGCTTGACACCCACCCTTCAGTCCAGTTCTCTGTCAAACCAAGTCCAACTTCCAAATTATAACCAACTTTTGAGTTCCATCAGGTTGCTCACAGTCCTATCATTAGCATTCAGAGCCTGATGTGTCCCAGGCATATCTCAGGCACACGCATTTTGCTATGCCCATGTCTTCTGCACTTTATTTTTGAGCAAGGGACAGAGCAGATGACCTCCAGAGGTCCCCTCCAATTCCAATTATTCTGATTACACAAGGAACAGACATTCACATTAATTACAACTTTGGCAATCACTTTGTTTGCAGCAACCCTGTTTTGCCACTGGATTCCAAGCCCCTTCATGCTCCCATCCTTCACACGAGACTACCCCTTCTGCTTTTTTGGAAGCATCCTTCTGGCCCTTCTAGTTTAATTACTGCCAAATTTCCTTGTAAATTCCTTGGATGAAAAGAACATCAAGAATAAACCACAATTTATGCATTAGATTGTATTAACCAAGACTCAATCATGCAAGCAAGGGAATGATAACTGTCTCCTTGCTCTCCTCCCTGGTCTGATTAAATTGTGGCTAGGCACCAGGGAATGGCAGGGGCTACCACTGCCTGGTGCCATGGACAAGGAAGGGATGCAAAGCAGGGCTGGAGAATAGGTGAGGAGGTCTCACCTCCATCCACTGCCCATGGCAGCTGGTTGGGGGTCATTGGAAAGACCGAGTTGCTGCTCAGGAGATGAAGCAACCTATCTGCCTGATAAAAAAAAGCAGCAACAGTTTATTTGGCATAATAGATCTACTCAACATCTTTCATCTTATGCAATGACAGCTTTGATTATCTGCTTAACATTTAGCAGCTCTGAATGCTACTCGGGCAAAAAAGGAAAAACTGCATCTCATCTGCTGAATGACACCGAGACAGAAGCACTGCTGGCAGAACTGCACAAACACAATTGTGTTCTTATCCTTGTCATCTGCTTAGAATTAATTGCTAATTCATTCTCATGTAGTGTCCAGGAAAAACCTCTGTATCATTAAGCAACTAACTTCATAATATTTTTCTATAATCACACAATAAAACTTATTTAACAGATATTCAATTATTTATAAACAAATGTTGAATGGGGCAAGTTTTAAGCAAGTCCTTACCTAAACCCCACAAAAGTAACATGGGATGACAGCAACTGCTAGCACCCCAATCTGGGGTAGAGAAGGCACAAGCTAAAAAGTTTTGCTACATGTGTGCCAAGCACAGAAAACAAAGGAGCCTACAGCCACCCCCCCAGTAAATAAAACTGCAATGGGTATCTAATGAAGCCTAATTACAAACTTGTCTTACATTTATTTAGGAGACAGAGAAAATACTTACTGTTATGAATAAAATCACTGACTCAGAGACCTCTCCCACAGTCAGCTTGTAATTTGTAGGAGTATTATCAGTACTTTTAAAAAGTACTCACTTCTATTTTAAATTCAGAAGCATCTGGAGTGAAAATTCCCAAATTACAGCTTTTAGAGAAAAGTGATCTTATTTCCTACTAAAAGTACATGAGCATTTTTAGACTTCAGCAGAATCCCTGTCAGCTTCTCTTCTATCAGAAGAGTTGGTCGCTCAAAATAGAGTTTCTGCTCTGTACATTATGTCTGAAGGTGTGACCACTTAGGGAATTATTTAAAGTGAAAACTGCATAATGGTGCGTAACTCCAAATCCCAGTTACTCAGCCTCAACCAAGGCCTTTTGGTTCCATTTCTTCTCCTTACAGCCTGTCTAAGAGAAGGGCAGGGATATCACCTCTGCTCTGCCTTACAGTTCTCCCCTTCCAGACTCAACCTCACCCAACCAATGCTGCCAGAGCCCGCTCTCTTCCCCATCTTAGTGGGCTTTAGGGTGGCTACAGAATGTTTCCAAATTGCACTCCAACAAAACAAAAAATTTCACTAAGTGGAGCCTCTGAGAGCAGAGTGTTGCATTTTCAATAACATGAAATACCTCTGGATCATCTATTTTACTTTCCCTGACCTTGCTAAACATGGCACATTTAGTAGACCTGTGGTCAAATCACACGGATGCCCAAGTTTGTTCTAGGTTTTCGACTTCTGATAAGGAATTCATCCTTACATTCAGTAAATCACTACAGCATAAAAACAATGCTATTCTTTTCTTATTTAAAAAAAATGGCCTTTGAACAAAAAGACTTCATGATAGCACCTATGATGTGTGACATTAACACTCACAAACCTTAGGAACCAAGAAGTGAATCATCACTACTGAACTGTACAGTGTAACACAGCTGAACCTACAGTTAATATGGTATTTTGGTTTACTTTATCTGTTATATTACTTGAATTTTAGCAAGTGACTGGCTGAAGCCAATTTTCCTCTGCTCTATCTTTATGCATTCAACTTTCCTGCATATTTGTGTAGTAGTATCAAATAAAGTTCATGAAATATTGGCCTGCATATGCATTAAAGTCCTGTGCAGCAAGCACTGCAAAGCACGGGAGGTGCAGGCTGCAAAAGTTCTTATAATTAAGTAGTTTATACCTGGGGCAAAAAGCCTTGGAGGCCAATTCTCAATATCGAGAGTGCTTCACAGCACACTGTGGAGCACTAACACAAGACTTCTTAGCTCCTCTGTTCCCCCAACACTCCTCAATCCTCTCAATAATCCAGCTAGTGTAAAGTGACCTTTACCATCCTCAGTAACAGATTCCCTCAACAAGACAGTCTATTTTATATGAAGGGATTCGTATAAGGACCAAGTTAAGTGCAGGTCTGACCTACACCTCCCAGGTACCCTATTGCTTTATGGGCCTAATTAAAATATTATTTCATTTAATGCCATCATAAACCTAGCATCGAGCACCACTGGAATACAGAAAATAGAGTCTGGAAGAAAGTTATCCTTCCATGGGAAATAGAAAGTAAAGCAAAGTGAAAAGTCTTCAGAGTTCTACAAAGAAATAAGGAGCAACCAAGCTATTTTCTACATTTGTCATCATTACAACACGTCCTCCTTTTGCTGCCATTTCTCTCTGCAATCATCTTACCAGTTGCTGGTGCAATTTGCAATCAGCATTGCAAATCAGTAAGAATTGCTGTCCCACACAAGAACTTTGCATAGCTGTTATTACTGCAGCTGCTGCCACCGGCTCCCTTTATTCTTCTCTAGGAGTGGCAGCTACTTCTGTGCAAGTTTTCTTCTATCCTTCTCAACTTTCAGTTGTTACTGAGTTAACATCAAGATGTGCCCTAGTTTCACTGATGGGGAATAAAAATAAAGCCAGGAATGCCTGCAGATTATCATCATCTAGACTGAATCTGGATCCACTATTCCACGATAGAAAATGGATTACTAAATATATGCTTCAGTTTTCACACCTTGTGTTAATCTTGTGGGACTTGTGAATCTGGAAATCTCACTTTTCATCTCTCTGCACTTTGTCATTATCCCACATTCCCTCATCCTTAAAAAAAAAAAATCCATTTGGAGGAATTCAAAGAGCACAATAAAATAAAGCTATGAAATTCCTACCACTTAATTCTTGAGTAGAGCACTTATCCTCATGATTACAGGATTTGAGGGTCATGGGATGTCTGACCACTGCAATAAAGCTACACTTACATCTGTAGATGGACACACAGACAGCCTAAAGGCCATTCCCCCATTCCCACACTATCAAAATGCTATGTATGCATGCTGAAATGTATGTTTTCCCTTACCTGAGCAGAAAAGCAAACAGCTCAGGCTTTGAGCCTATGCTTTCCCCCCCCATTCCAAATGAAGAATAATCCAACTTCACAGTTCCCAGATAGCTCATACCTTCATCTCAAATATTTTTCACACTTCTAAAAACACAAACTTCTCCGACAGTTAAGAAAATATGCTAAGTTTGATATTCAAGGAAGAGTCACATTTCACTCTCCAATGCACAGAATTTGTTTTGCACCATGGATTATTTTCTTCCACAAACACACAAAAGCAGGGATTGTGACCTTTCCTTCTACCTTTACATAATAAATAACTGATGAAAAGAATGAACTTCTTTATGCATAGAAAATAAGTGCAGCAAACCTGACCTTAAAACCAAGAAATGTACATGCAAATAAGGAACACACAACTGGTACAGATACTTAATTCCAGCTGCAGGTTTTCATCTACACTTTACCATGAAGATAAGTCTGTGATCTGTCTAATATTGCCAGTCTCCAAACTCACACAAGAATCTCCAAAAAAGTAAAATTTATAAATATGGTTTACACTGCTATTTTAGTAGCAGGAGAAAATATACCAATTTATCATTAAATAAAGGCATGTCTTGATGTCTGCCATTTATTCTTAATCCTCCTGTATCTATTGAAGATTACTAGAACAGATCTCAGCCAGCAACGGAAAGTTAATGTTGAAAGGACCATGGGTCTTGTTTTGAAGGGCCTCATTTTAACTGTTGTTCTATTTAATTTTGTCTCGAAATGAGCTAGTGCATCAGAGGAAGAAAACAAAATGCTAACACCTCAATTCTGGAAATAGAATTAATGTGGCCATTTAAAAGCAACCAATGCTACTTTAGAACGTTTCCTTGGTGAAGAGAAAAAAAAAAAGTATCAGTAGTTTTCCTTCCAAAGTAGGATTTCACCTAGCACCAAGGACTCACTTTTGGTACAGGGAGTTTCTTGCAGCAGACAGAGGTCCTGGCTTAAGTCAAAAGACACATATATACTTCTGAAGCCTGTCAGGGCACAAGAAAGATGTGTCCCTTGACGTCATATTGGGTTATGAATTAGCCAAAGGTTGGTACACATGAATTGGCATCACAGTAGTGACTTGCTTATGTCCCTTCAAGGGAGAAAAAAAAAACAAACACCACCACAATCTTGATTAGTAAGTTAATTCCTCCTTAAAGCTAGAGGTGCTTAGTAATAATTATACTAGGTAATGTTACAGACCATGCTAAGTTATATTGAGAGTCTTTCACTTACATATGTAAGAATTGGGACTTAAAGACTTCCTGTACAACCCACCAGTGATAGATACTTAGAGAAGTGATAAGTGTTTTAAAATGAGGCTCCACTTCTAACAAGAGTTTTCCCTGCCTGGCTAAGACTGATCCTTAAATGGTAAGTACTGCAAAAACATTTGAAGCGGCAGTGAGACTTGCCTAGGCAGCACTCCAAAACACAGGAAATCCCAGTGTTTTATTTTTAATTGTCCTTTTTTAAATTTACAATTACCACTTTTGTGCTCTGCTGCATCAGTAACAAAGCCTTTCTGTTCTCTTCTCTAAAGCTTCACACTTTTACAAATTACTGCTCGCAGGAAAAGGAGTGTGCTTCTTTTGGCACACAGTACCAGGTTCCCAAATTGCAGACTAACTTGAAGACAAGAAGTGCCAGGTTTTAAAACTGAAGTGACACTAGCAATCTGGAGAAAGTGTATCAGCTGTCAAGCACTGAACCAGTGATTATGACCCTCATCTCTAAAAAAATCCCTTACTCCCCTAAATGAGCAGCATAAAAGCTTATCAACACATCTTTTAAAAGTTGGGTTGGAGTTACAAGGGAGGCACAAAGGATCAAAAGATGCATAAAACAAAACAACAAAAAAAAAAAAAAGAGAGGAAGAAGAGAAGGCACACTACAAAGTAACATTCTGAACATGAAAAATACATCAACTTGTACCAGCAACAGAAAATAGCCTGGGGTCATTCTCTCGTTTGCTTTCTCTCACAAGCCACTTTTATCAGAGGGGAAAACTTAAGTACAATTGCCTTCACATTGTGCCTCACCTCCAACGCTTTTCTCCACTGCTCACAGGACATAAGTAGTTATTTAGATTGCACCATAGCCAGTAACAGCATCGCAGGACCCCTGACAACTATACATTAGACAGAGGATTGTGTTAGAAAGGTGCAACTGGCAATGCAATTAATTTTCTCTTGTGTATGTGTTGCACATTTAATCTTTCAAAAAAAAAAAATCAAACAAAACAAACCACATTTTCAAAAGCTCCCTACAAGCTTAGCCTTGTTGTATTTTAAAAGGTGTTTTACCAGTTCTGTGGCGCACATACTGTCAGTGCAACAGCCTGTGAAAGGGAATGGCCAAAACCAGATGCTGTTAAAAAAACAAAAATATAAATCTGTGCTTCATCTGCACCCCTTTTCTACCCCAAAATGACAAAGAGCAAACACCTTGAAGCAGCACCTGAAAAAACTGGATAGGGCTGAACTGAAGCAATTTCACAGTTACAGACTTTCTGAAATTAAGTCAGGAGCACATTGGATAAAGCAACCAGCCTTAGTGTCCCTGTGCTATGCAAGGAGACAGCTGTCCTCTCAGCCACCTCATTCAACTATGATTTCTAAGGCTAAAAACACGTTAATCTTCAAATTGCATCTGGAAATGAAGTAGTTTAATATGTTCCCTTTCAAAATACTGGCGGCAGCAGCATTTTGAAGATGATGATACTTCAGTTCAAGGCTTATTTCCAACCACAAAAGCCAAAATAATCAAACATACAATTCTTGATACCAAACCCAGAATGCAGATAATCTCAGCATTTAGCTACACCAGAATTACTGCTGGAGAGTGGATCACTATGATTGAGAAGTCAAAAAACACCCCAACCCATCCCATTTGCAGAATGCAATAGTCAGGTCTGCTTGGGGTAATGCCCCTCAACAGACAGATACTGAGGCTAAGTAAATTTCTACCTTTTCTCTTTCTCAAAAAAAAGAATACAGTAGGAATGTAAAGTTATCCTTAATTTTGTTTTTTCTTCTTCTGCCAAAGTGTGACTGGTCTTGCATTATAAAACACTGCTGTAAGCTCAGTACTCGCCAGACAGGCAGAGGAGTTGAGGCTGAGCTCTACCTAGCCAGGCATACTGCCCCAAGGTAATTCTAGTTTCAAATGTCTAGAATTTCAAATATTAGAAAAATCTTAAACCAGCCTTAAAAGAAAGGGTTGTTTTGGGTTTTTGTTTGCTTGTTTTGTTCTTTAGGTATAACTAATAGCCATCAGAATGCTCATCTCTGTCAGAAATACTGAAAGCAAATACAGACTTATAACCAAATTACTGTGGTTCATTATGTTAGTGCACACTAGCAGAGCTGTGGGAATCAAATACCTTCACACCCAACCCACTGCATTTACAGGGTATTAAGCTCCACCTTGAGCAGCAAAGGAATTTCAGGCCAAGCATTTTAAAATATATTGCTTTATCTTGGATTTAGTTACATAGTTACCTTTGCTCTTGATGCAGAGTGAGCTAAATTGTCATAACTGGATTGCAGTTCTAAGCACCAAAGCTTTCAAGAAAGTCACTTTGTGTGGCTTAACTTCAGATATTTCAAACTGTGGCCACATTTTAACTTTTTTTAATAATTTGAGATTGATGATGTCAAAAGTAGACAAAACAGTACATTATCCCACAGTTACTGCTGACAAAAAGTCCCAGTACTTCCACCATCCCACTAAAAAATGGCAGTTTGGCCTGCTGCAATGCAGGCAAACCTTGATTCTTACCTGCTCGGGGCTCTACAGTCTTGTTGGAACCTGCATCCATGAAGACAAATCGTCCACCACCAAAGTCTTCAGTGTAGTCAGAGAGATAGAGCAGTGAAGTATAGTCAAAAGAACCGTAGGTTACCTAAAGACAACATGGCCAAATGTCACCAAATCCAACTCATCTCCGCAGAGCACAAATAATTAAGCAGACGGATCTGATGGGTTTTTCTAATCTTTCAGTTTTCATGTATTTAATAGATGTCTCAAAGCTGAGAACATTCTTTTCTAGAAGTGATACACGCTTATTAGTCTATTCCATTTACACATATGCTACATATAAGACAAGCATCTTATGTGTATTATTTCTACTCCTACAGTTCCCATAATTAAAGTAGTACTCCTCTTGATTTCTATCACCCTAAGTCTAGTAAACAGCTAGCAAAAACCAAGTGTCAGAAGTCACATCTCTGCAACGTTCCAAAAATACAGAAGGGCTTACATTGATTTGTACTATTTCAAGATTAAAATTTCACTCAAGAACAGCCTTTAATTAATTAATTCCATCCATTACCTAATCATGGTTATAGTTTCTGGGAACCTCACCTTTTACTCTTTGACCGGCTACCACACAGGAGTTTTATGGTAACAGTGAATGAGACCTTCCAATTAAACACATTTGTTAGAGGAACTTCAACTCTTTCATACAGGTTTTGTTTAAAAACCTTCAAATGTGACTTTCAGAATCTTTGCTTCTTCTCGGCCTATAGAGGAAACATCCAACTTTTAATTAAAACACAGTGATTTTCCTCCCTTTTAAAGTATTCTTTTTGCTCAATATGTACGTTGAAGATGGAGAACAGAAATACTACATATTAAATATTTAGATAACTCCTTTCTGACCATTAATACTGAGTTTAGTTAATTCTGAAAATATTTCTTTCATATCTACCATATCGCCAACAATTAAAAACATACTTAAAATCAATGCCTGTATTCTCCAATTTCTTTACATTACCACAACTCAATCAAGTTCTGCATTACACTGTCATACAGTGACATGTGGAGCACAGTAGTACTGTATAAATATACAGCATTTGGAGAGTGTTTTGACTGACTCAGTGACCATTAGAGGCACGTGCTACTTCCAAACTTAGAACAAAACTGAAAATATTTAGAAAACTTTTAAGTTACATCCATTAATGCCAGTTAAATTTTGGCTCAACAGCAGTTGTATGCATCATTCTGCAATGGCAATGACTAGAGAGAACCATAGCAGCAGATGGAATAGGAAGACCTTTTCATTCTTACTCAATTTACTATTTTAAACATAAGGGCTTAAAGGAAAAAAAAGCCAAATCCTGTGATACGCTACACTACACAGTCCAAAAGAATGAGAGAAATGTTTTGGTCATTCTCTTCTCCCCATATTTACCCAAACCTTAGCAGCAATACAAGGCAATAAATAGGAGTTAATGAGCTTGTGGTACCGCAGCACCTCAAACCAGCCATTCTCCAGCCTTCCTCATGCAATCAGCTTTGCAGATATATTTTCACCTTCACTGATTCAATAAAATGTCCAGTCAAGTTTAAGGAAATCTTGTCTGCCCGTGAAGGCAGCACAGTGAAGAAGTTCCCACTCACACTTGCAAGTTTAATGCATTAAAACTGGTTTTATGAATTCTTCAGCAATCTCTGCTCCATCAGTGTACTCTCCATCATCTCCAAGGTAGCTTTACCAGTTCTGAACATTTAAGAGCTAACTACAAAGCATTTTAGCCTAAGCAAACACCTCTGATTTCTACAGATGACCTATTTGGGGAACCAAGTATGCAATGAAAAATGGCTTTTCTCCTCCTGTTCGTTAACTCTCAGAAGGCAGCTGGGCCTGAGAGATGCAACACTATGGAAAGGAGCACTAAACTACACTCAGTTATTTAAAATGCTAGAAGTGTCCCCCCATCTATCAAGCGTATTTATTACCAATATTTTCCAATACCAGACATAGCAGTAATTGAACAAGAAGTTCAAGCTAGATGAGAAAAGCTATCATTAATCCAGGTGATAAGCCATACAGGCACACTGCAGCAAAATCCAATTTCTATACCTCATTATTAACAATTTAATTGACATTTCCATTCAGCCTGACACTTCCTACAGTTAATGGGCTCTTTTTGAGCACCCTTCACCCAAAGAAGTCAAAAGACAGCTAATACTTAACAGCAGATACTCATAACGACATTTATATGATACAGCTTTAAAAGGCTATTGTTATAAATACAACTAATCATCGGAATTAGCCAGCCACATTTTGCAGTATAGCACCTTTGGGTTTTTGAAGGACACAAGTTTACATGCAACTAAACTGTTGTAGGAATATACAGTAGGCATGCAGGTACTAAGATACGGAAAGCAGTGGCTGCTGTCCTACATTGAATACAAGTTTGTGTTTTCTTCTGCACTTTCCAATCAGCACAGGTCTAACATGATACCTTGCAGAAATAAGGTCAAACCTGCTCTTTTCCTGTAAGCTTCTACTTATCTTTTTGTGCAGATAATCACAAAACCAGCTGCAATAGCTACCTCCACTGTTCTGTGTATTGGTAGTATCTATTTAGTAGACCATGCAGGACACCAAATAGCATATCTCTGAATTACAAGGGGCTGTAGGTGAGCTGAGGTAATAGGTTTAAGAAGATACAAGAATAAACTTCCTTGGGTTTCAAAGACAGTGCTGTCCTAGGGTAGAAGGAAGACCTTTACAGCCATTTCATTACATGTCTAACAACACAAGGAAAAGAAAAGGAAGAGTGAAAAGTCTGCTAGAACAGGAGCCGCTATCAGTGGTAGTTTCAAAGGCCAGAGGAGAGAGCACTGCTAGAAGGGTTAGGGAGTTGGAGAGTTTATCATAGGTAAGGAGACTTGAAGCTTTGGCCTGTTCATCTCAGAGAAAGGAAGGCTGAGAATGAATATGATTTCTACCTATAAATACATAGGGGTGGGAGGAGGTGAAAAAAAATACAGCTCTAAAGTGATCATGAACAGGTTTAGGCTAAAAAAAAAAAATGCAAGAAAATTTGCACTGAAGTCCTGAAGGGCTCTAATAAGAAATTCAAGGAAAACAATCCAAAAATTATCTTCTGGCAGAGCCTGACAATTGTGTGAAGGATGACAGAATCCTCACCCAGGCAGCGGACTGCAGAAAACTTCCAAGTCCAAAAGCACTTCTATTAGAGAACATAAGACTATACCGCTGTCAGAGTTGAGTGTACAACAGCAATTTTGTTATAAGTCAGACATTTGAAAGGTTCAGTTCCAAACAAAAACTCTATCCAAGATGAAACTCCACATTTTAAGCCAATACTCTTTATTTAATTTAGATGCTTATAAATTCAACAGGATTAAATGAGTCATTTGGGCAATTTCAGGGTTTCCATTCCTATGTAATCAAAAACTAAAACTTTAGGAGAAGAAAACCCAACGAAAAAAATGCACACACAAAAAATAAAACACCCACCCCCCCAAAATATCAAAAAACCCCCAAAATTTGTGTACTCTAAGAAGTCCAAGTCTTTGAACCAACACGTGTCAGACTTTGGAATAAAAAAAAAAACCACGTGTCAAATTAATTTTTCAAAGGCTTTATTTTACCAGTCTCTTGGAAAGAGGTGGGGGGGAAATCCTGAAGTCTTCTAGGAGTAACCTTCACGATTTAATTATTATGCAGAAATGCAGAAGGTGATTTGTTCTATTACACAGGGAAAGCATAAATAATGATACAACACAAAAGCACCCAACAAACTAGCAAAGTATTTATGATGCTTTTATTCATATTTCTTCATCTCCCTGGTATTCACACATGTTTTGTAGGCCACATAAGAATACTGCTGTGTGGAGCGGTGCGGGAAGATGCGGACAATCAATATGATTGGTAAGGCAAACTTTGTTTATTAGAGATCAGAAGGGTGCTTTTATACAGTCATCTCATTAATAATCACACTTATCTATCTTCTATTGGCTCA
>JANHGN010020541.1:0-24678 GCA_024605025.1 Megaceryle maxima | reverse complement strand
GACAGAAGTAAACACATTTTTAAGTTCACCTATAGAGACAACCGTATCTAAAAAAAAATAGTTGTCAAATAAAATATTAACAACTTAAAGCTTATAAATAAAGACAAAATAAATTACTCTGCTAATGAAACTAATAAACCTATTCAGCTACTTAATACTATTTCTACCACTAGAGGGAGGTCATATTCCTTCACAAAGGCAAAAAAAGTTAAAATGTTTGAGCATAACTAAAGATTTATTGTGTCTAGTCAACAAAGAATGCCTGTTCCTAAACTTTGGCCACGCACCTTCACAGACACATGGAACCAGTTACATTTGTTGTCTTTAAGTATGTGAGCAGATCTACAAGAAAGCTGAAAGCATCAGGTGCCAAAGCTATTACATTGTAGTGCTATTTAATATTCTGTCTTCTTAGGGGGAAGTAGCCTCTGCTTCTCTAGCCAGAACATTAGTAATTTGAAGTTCTTCCACTTCCTGCTTTACCATTTTTAATTTTTTGCTACATTTCACCCAAGAAAACCAAATGCCTAATGTAATCAGAGAGCAGGATTGTCTTTATCATGTGTGAAAACAGGATTTAATGCTGAAGGGTTTTAAAACCCAAGTATAAAGCTCCAGCAAATAACCACAGAACTCAGATGAAGCAGCCTCCCTTGCCTGCAGGGCTGGCATCAACCCCTTTTGCAGAAAGAAAAGTGTGTAGTGCTGCCATCATTCTGATTACACTTAAACCGTCAGTACTGTCCTGACACTGTTAATGCAGCTAAGTTCAAAGCAGCAGATGTTATTTGTCAGGTAGTCACCAAAAGATCCTTTTACTTACTTTTTTTTCAAAGAATCTTAATTCTCACAGAGATCACTATTTTGAGCTGCGAATTCAATTTTATGTCTGAACCTAAAGGATAATTCCCTGGCAATCTGCACTCTACAAAAAACCCATAAAGTTCTATTTTATTGTTCACACAGCAGTTATATAAAGTCTTTACCGATATAATGCAAAATCCTCTTCTGTGAGGAGGTCTTGAATTTTGTCCCCAAAGTACCTGAAAAATTAAACAACAGTCGAAAAGAGCTCCTGAATCAGACTGCCTGAGTAATACCAAAATGCTCTCTCACCCCCATCTGTGCTTTATCTGCAAAGTGAAAACTCAAAAAACTCCACAAATGCTTGAGCATAGTGTTCCAAAAGCATTACTAAAAGGATTAAATGTTAAAAGATTAGAGGATCAACATGCAGCAATTGATAATGGAATTCCCCAGGCGTGAAAAAAAGTCCCATCCCACATCATGAAGTATGTGGATTTGAGTTTTTAAAAGTTCAGACTACTCGGTTTCTTCCACCGATGAAAAAACAGACTATAACTGTGAAAAAATACTATTATTTACTGGTGTGAGAAGAACTCTGAAAATAGAGGCAATGGTAGATTTCAAAGAAGCTAAGTAAACATAAGATCAGTTTTCATGCCACAAAAGCTCTTTAACTGATCATGAACACTGTAGTGAATCTAACCATCTTCTACAGTTTGTCATTACTAACCCCAGCACACAGGGCTTGAGACAGTTGGAACTGCAATGAGCCCGCAG
The DNA here is from genome assembly GCA_024605025.1 of Megaceryle maxima. Classification (NCBI taxonomy): domain Eukaryota; kingdom Metazoa; phylum Chordata; class Aves; order Coraciiformes; family Cerylidae; genus Megaceryle; species Megaceryle maxima. The sequence continues at coordinate 23,094 of JANHGN010020541.1, read as the reverse complement.
TGTAGGACAACGCAAGAGGCAGCGAGCCACGGCCCGCTTTTACCTGTACAGATTAACAAAATGCTTCCCCAGTGAAAGAGCGCCAGAGTGAAGGTCTAAAATTGATGCCTGGAAAAGAAAACAACAAAAAGTGGGGAAAATGAGCATGAAAAGGTTTTATGACCTTTAATAACTGCTCCAATTTGTATTACTTTCCACAGCCTCCCAAATAAAAATATTAGTTTCTAGAATTTGGGTTCACAATACTAATATAACAACCTCAAGCCTCCTTCAGTTTGTTGTACAGAAGCACAAACTATTAAAGGTGCTATGACAAAAGCATGGGACTGCTAATCCTGAGAGATTAATCTGACATACAGAATCGTCAGTCTTCCTCCATGGGCGAGGGGCAAGACACCACATTCCTGGATCCCTTCTTTAAAGCATTTCCCTTCCACACAAAGATGACTAATTTTCCAATATTTGTGAAGCTCTCACACAGCAGCATTAATATTTATCTTGCCCAACATTTCCTATTAAGCTTAAGTTTCACAGTAAGTTCCTGTATACTTCTCATATTTAATACAGACATAAGTCTGTTTAAAAGAACAAATATAATTCTAAGGCTTACTAGAACCAAACTTTCTTTTCCTCAAATTCTAAACCACTGTAAAATAAAACCAAAGAGTGAAAAGTTTTTACGTATGAAAATTAAATCCTTCATCTGATTCAAGCCAAACACTTCTGCTGAGCTCCAGACCAGGCTAAAAAGATCTGTATTCAGATTTTCCAGGATAGAGCGCTACCGTACAGGACTCCAAATTATTTTTCTAAATTGAGTAGAGTACACTTTCGTATGTCCCTTCCTGTCCACAAAATGCTGTTAATCTGATGCAAAAAGGGAGGTCTAAGTGGCTGGGTCCTGACAGTTTTGCTGCAACACAAGGAACAGACTGCAAGTAGTTGGCTCCACCAAGGGGTTTCTTTTCTGGGGCTTCTAAATAAAAGCCAATATATCTGACAGTAAATGAGTAGTTTCATTTACACTAGAGAGATGTTATGATGACGGCACTTAAAGACATGAATGAATGAGTCATGACTAAACTGGTAATGCAAGCAGGGGCAGCGTGCAAGAAAATACTGGGTAGGGAGAAAGGAAAAGCTCATTATCTTTATAAAGAAGAAAAATATTAAAAAAACTACACTGAGGCAAACATCAAGAAAACTAATGCAATTCACATTCTGTGGAAATGAACAGAGTATAAAAGTATTTTACAGAGACAAACAAGGGAAAGCAGCATACTGGGGAGAAGAGGTTCCTGTTCAGATTCTGTTGAGAGCTAAGGCTAGAAGATTACAATGACTTCTAGCTTCACTCCGTGTGTGCATGTAAATAAAAATAAATCTAGAAAAAATACAAAGGAAGATAAGAAACAAAGATCAGCATGACAACTAGGGCATAACTCCTTAGAGATTTCAATAATGAGATGTGTGCCAGGACTTTCACAACACAAAAGGATGGAAATTTTTTTTTGTGCTGCTTTTCAGTACTCCAAGGAAGCAGAAAGGGCAACAAAGGGAGAAGAGAATTCAATCAAACAGTGGGGTTAGGTCTTTAAATTAATAAATTATGTCCAGACACAAATCCACCTCTGTGAAATCAAAATATAAAGAAGTGTGACAGCCAAAAAAACCCAACACAAACAGACATGTTGCTCAAAAAGGGCTTAAGAGGAAATCAGAGAGAATGAAAAAGCAGTCTGCACCCCAGTAGAAAACTGAAGACCTTTCATTCGGAATAGTGGAGAGATCAAAGTGACTAAAGAAAGATTTTTAAATAATTAAAAAGAATTGAGGAATTAAGAAATGGAAGGAAAAAATAGTCTTAGACATAATTGGACACAATTATCCAAACACTCTAAAGTCTAAGAAATTTAAAGCAACAAGCTAAACCTAATTCAGCAGGCTTGAAGCTTGAGATGCTACGGGCAAAGTAACTTGACAAAGTAAGACTTGAAGCATTTTGTATGCTATGTAGGTGAGAGATTTGAAAAGATAAAAGGCTCAATAAAGAAAGACAGCTTTATCTACATGTTATCAGCCCACATCCATCAGTATTTAATGATATCTGGGAGCCAAGATAGCACTATAGGGAAAAGATTCACTCTGTGACGTGGGGCACACAAATATGTATATTGAAAAAGAGGAAACAGAGCAGGTGAGAAAATTATATAAGAGACTGCATTTAAAGGCTTCTCCTGAACACACAGTCTCCCTGGTCAGCTCTTGTTTTGAGCATCTTTCTATGTTTATACACTCCTTTGGATAAGGCTTTAATGCCAGATGACACAGCTTTCTTCTTGCATCCTTCCCTAAGGGGTAACAGCATGCAGTAACTCTCTCACATTTAAAAATTATGAGAAATGAATCAGAGCCCAGACCTCTCAATGGAGATCAGATTTCTTAAACTTATTTTACTGCAGCAACAGAATATCACCCCACCCCCATTTCCCTTCCCTTAAAAAAACCCCTCAATGCTGCTTCCAAAAATGTAGATTATGACTGTGTATTTCTCTGATCCTCAGTCTTGTTGTCCACGTCAGTCAGGTCAGGACCCCTCCTCATCTCTGTGCACTAGGCAGCAAGTTCACCTGCCCTCATGTCTCTTCCAAGCTTTCCCTGCCTCAGTTTCCCCAGTTCCTTGACCCCATGCAGCTTTGTGCAATCCAAATACATGCAGCTGTCTGTTATACACTGCCCTTCTAACCCTTCTTTGGGGAAGTCTACTAAAAAAAATAAATCAAATGTTAAGTCCCAAAAGAACAGAAGAGGAAATGTATTTGACAGCACTAATGACAGCAGTTAAGCCAGAGGTTTCAACACAGAGTAGTCTCGACAAACTGGCAAATTATGCCACCACAGAACTAAAAAAAAATAAATCCAGAGGATCGAGACAGAACTGAACAGAGAATGCTACTTCTTTTAAACACATTGTTTCAGCTGGGCAGCACTATAAAGGTTTCTCAAGCTATAGTTTTTGCAGGTCTTTTGCAGCAACCACAAAGACAATAAAATCTTTTTTTAATTGAAATTTCTCCTTTTCTGCTAATAAATGCCCTAATTCAGCAGATATCTAAGGAAGTGGTTGTGTTTACAAATACTCAAATACTGCTGTTTGTACACAAGAACATCCCAAGAACAAAGACAGGGAGGAAAAAAAAAATCAAAATAAATGAGCTCATTAGAGAGCTCATGTTTTGTTTTCATTTAAATAATATTATTCAAGAGTCTACTTAAGAAATTACAAGGCATTTTTTTCTGTCACTACACAAAACCAGTCTACAGGATGCTGTGAACAACTGTAATTTAGTTTCAGAAGACAAACTTCTGCAGATCTGCTGTAGTAACGGCTTCCAGATTAAAAAAAAAAAAAAAAGACAAAATAAGTTCAAGAAAGGTGCTAGAAATAACTAAACTGAATAATAGGAAATGTTGAGTGTATTGCATAAGTCACAGATTACACTGCTAGCACAAGTATTAGTGTGGGATAGAGTAACATCGCAAGCAATTTCCCTCCCCCCTCAAGTCTGAACAGACAGAATAATTCTCCGTCTCCTCTCCTCAAGCCCCAAAAAAACATTTATAATCTTGCCTTGGCAGTCAAAGAATGTAAAAAGTAACAGGACACTGCTCACCCCTCCATCAGATCCTCCCAAGGACAGTCCCCTCTCTGCTATTCTGCAGAGAAAATAACAACCTCAGATGAGAACTGGAGTCTGATTACTTTGTCCTTTAATGTCATTATTTACAAAGTGTAAGTGTTCAGTAAGTGGTATTTGATGCATCAGATATAACTCAATCAAATTAACAGAAGCTGCCATTTATTTGAAACAGAATCTTGCAGCCTGTCATAAAAACTCTGCTGCAGAACACTTCTGTGCTTGTAGCCCTCTTCCATAAACCCCCAAAGCACCCCCAAAAAAACCACCGTCTTTCAAATATATCCTGGCCAAGTAAGATTAAACATAAACCCCAAATCTGCATTCCTGGGGGCAGAACAAACCAACCTGTACACTGCAGCAATGCCGAACTCTGAGCAGCCAGCCGGAGGAGTGAACAAAACACACCAATGCCGACATGATCACCAAGTGCAAAACACACTCCAAAGAGGCTGATAACTAACAGCATAATTTGACGGTGTCCCCTACTATTTGATTAAAACTCACCACTTAGTGTTCATAGAGGACTGACCTGGTGCTGACCTGCATAAAATTACCCAGAAACAGACTCAGCTGAAAGGAGGCTTATGTTTTGTTCTGTTTTCAAAGACTACAGTGAAAATCCTTTAAAACTTAATTAGTTTTCCTTTTTTTTGCTACAACACTCATGCCCAACAAAACTAGGCTGACTGTATGAAAAAGAGAACTGCCTCCACTTCAGCAAAAAATGGAAAATGGCTTTTAAACAAAAAAAGTTTAATGTTTTAAAGTTAACCCATCCCCCTCTAGCTGATGTGCTACACCTTAAACAACAGCACCATGTCATTACAGGAAGTGCTTGTAAAAGAAGAGCTAGAAGGAAAAATTACCTACGGATTCTTTCAGCTTCTTCCCTTGTGATTACTGCATCAGTCACACCTCTTCCACACTTTCTAGGAGTACACCCTGGAACACAAAACACGAAGAGAAAGTATCTTTCAAACAAGGTTCAGAACAAATCTCTATTAATATTCTCCTAATCCCTGTTCATATTCACAAAATTCCCAAGGGATAATGGCAGCCTCAGAATATTTTAGATCATTTAACTACAAGAAAGTTACATCTCTATTTTGATGTGGTTTGCACCAGCATCAGAGAAAACAACCCAGACAATGTCACTTGTTTCTCTAGGAAATCTCTAGGACTCCTGCAAGCTACATCATTTTCCCTGCTAGCTCCAATTGGCACGATTCAGGGAAACTACACCAACTAATTTGACAAGTTATTTCCTGCTGTGCACATAATGCAATTCAGCAGAATGGAGATGATCTATAAGGAATGAATCTCAACCCCCAGAGTAGCACAGCTGCTGGAGATGTGGCTGTCCAGTGTGACCCAAGGCCTCCAGTGCTCAGGGTGAGTAAAGTGCACAGCAATATTGTGCCTTTAAAAACAAACTACTTTTCCTGCTGATCTGAAAATAATTATTAGAAACCTTAAGTTTGTTACAAGCCTTGACAAGTCGGTTACAAACTTTGTGATTAAAACTGACTTACTGATGTACCTCTGCACATCTACAGCTTCAAACTAGTTAAGGCAGCCTTTGTTTACTAAGGATGTATCAGGCACAACTGTATCTCAATGCACATGCAGCAAGACAGACAGATTCAGTGATTTTTTTTTACCCTCCCCTTCCTTCCAAGAGCCGTAGTAAAATCAAAAGATCCCATTTATATAACTGGTCACTGAAAGGAAGTGACCTCAGCTGATGTAGTTTTACACACTCTATTCCAGCCTTTGCACAGGCAGGGCAAGAACCAGAAAGCTCAGCTGTGCCATGTGGATCCTTCAAGCTCAGGCTAACAGTTACAAAACCAGCCAAGACCACTGCACCTAAACCCCCTTAATAGCACGTGTCCATATTCAAAATGTTTGCTATTACAGTCCAATTAAGTCTTCAACTCAAAGGTATCATAGGTACAATACATAACATGAAAAGAGCCCCATCCCAAAACCAGTCTCAAAGGGATAAAGAAACTCAATTGTCCTGGAGAAACAAGATCCAGAAGACAAGAGACAGCTGGATGCAGACTGCAGTAGATATAACAGCACAGCACCACCATGCTAATAACAGAAAAGAGAATGCTGCTCAGACAGCTGTGAAATCACTGCTTGCAAGAGAAACACTGGTAGTGTCAGTTAGAACTCAAAACAGTTCAAGCCATGAAGTTCTAGTAACAAGGGTTACTCAAGAGGTATAGGATGTGTACATAGTATCAATACATGCTATTTCACGTATTAACTAAGAACTGAACTCATATTTCAGTATTCAACCAAATCATGCAGTTCATTAACAGATATTCCAGTAGTCAAACAGTAACAACCATTATACCTGGCCACTGGAAAAGCAATAGGAACTTAAATAATGGAATTTTCATGTTCCAACTGTACTGTCAGAATAAAAGCAGCATATTTCAGATATATTCAACTTCCTCACAAACACAGGTCAAAAAGAATCAAATAACATTCTGTATGGGGTGTCTATACAAACAGACTTGGAAGGGTGGAAGGGCAGCTTTCCACACAAGACTTAGCACAAAAGTGTCTTGAAGCACACAGCTTGGACAGAGGATAAAACAGTCTCAAATTTTACTGCCAAGAAATCTAACATTAAAATTTAAAAGCTCATTGAATAAGAGCCAGCAGTAAGAGTTCCAGGTGCTGAATATATGAAAGTTCCTATGAAATTAGAAGTCTGGTGCAGAACAGTCTTCAGGCAAGAAATAAAATCAATTCTGAGACAAAGACCTTGAGATGTCACACCTGACACTTTACTGGGGAAGATCTGTGTAGGTCTAAAGTCATAGAAAGGTTGGGTATTTTCTGACATCTGCCAATATACCTACTGCTGCTGAAGTAAGCAAATAATCCTCGAAGAGGAGCTTATCAGAACCTAAGAGGGCAAGTGAAACTCCTGGAAATAAATCAGTTCACCTGTGCAAGTCAAAAGCATCAGTCTGATCAACAGCAACTAACAATAAAAATGGCCACAGACTGACAGAAAGAGAAGATCTGCCACAGCGGAAGTGCTTTGTAGGAATTTCTACTTGATCTTACTGGATATACTCTGATATAGCCCTCCAGTTACACTAGTGTTCAAGGAGCGAGCAAAGTCACGAGAAAGATGCGTGGGTGAATTTGCTGAGCAGTGGCAGCAACAGGCCAAGTTATACACACAGTTTCATTGCTTAGGAAAAGAAAAATCCCTTGTTTAATGCATGTTTCAACTTAAGTCAAAGGCACCCAACACTAAGCAGGCTGTTTAAACACAGGTGAAAGTTAGGAAATCAACTGGATTACGACTCTCATAATTCACTCTGTTTTCTGACTACCCAGCAACAAATCACTGAAATCAGCTCAAGATTCAGATTCCAGGAAGTGCATATTAAGTTATTTGAAGATAACCTAGGAAACTGGGAGTCTAACATAACACCAGAGGTTACATTCTTCAGCATCCATTTTTCAGTGCCAGCACCAAATCCAGCACTGTCACAAGAGGGAACCAGAACCACTGCTCCCCCAACTCACTTCTCTACTCGACTCTGTGAGCTAAAGAAATGAACAGGATCAAAACATACCATTCCTCACAAACCCTACTGCCTTGAGATTAAAAATTAAAAACAACCAACAACCAAAAAAGCCACAAAAAAACCCCCCACAAAACAAACCAAACCACACATACCCAAAACCTTTAATTCTGACAGCAGAACAAAAGGTGCTTTGGATATTAACAAGCAAATACTTCACAATACAGTGCCAGCCCCAAAGGTACATAATTCAAATCAACAAAAACCCACGAGGGCTTTATAGGCAGAATGTTGTTCCAAGTTTGGGGAGACAGCAGAGAGGGGGAAGCTTCTGTGCTGTGCTTCAGGCACATTGTCAACATCCCCTCTGCAACCGAAAGGGTAGGCATCGCTTTTGAAAAACACAAGCATTTCCACAATGTCCATTCCAAGAACAGACAAACTGCAAGTGAAACATGGCAGATCTTGCAGTAAAAATGAAGGTGCTGGAAGTGCTGCACTCCTTCGGAGCATGCAACACGGCACCTCTGAAAAGCAACAAGTAGTAGCCAGCAAACAGTGCAAACTGTTTGTCTGCCCTAACAAAGATGTACACTTGGTGTTGCTGTGCCGTAAAGGCTCCATAATACATTCAGCAGTGGCAGAATAAAATCTATTATTCACTTCTAAATGCCAGGCTGAAGAGCATCTCATAAGCCAATTGAGAAGAATGAGACATCTCTGCCTCGGGCAAGCAAATAAATACTCACCCAAGGAGTGAGACAGATGGCTGGGGCAGTAAGAGCTTCCAGCACACAATTTTAAACTCAGATGCATATAAAAACAACAACAAACAAAACTGTCCAAAAGAGAATTGAGAAAAACCCTTACCAAACATTTCCTTCATAACCATAAGATCCACTCAAAGAACAATAATCAATCACAAATCACTTAACACATATTCCCCACTGTGCCCAATGTTCTGGTGGGTGTAAAGATGTCAACAATGTTATGAAACAAGTTTGGATATTGGCAGTACACTATTTTTAATAGTCCTTAAAAAAAGAATAGATAAGATAAAAAAAAGGCTGAAGTAACAGGCCAAAGGAAAAATTGAATTTTAAGAAGTTTGGAGAAAGCTCAGTGCTGAAAAACAAGGGAGCCCTCTTGCCTAGTTAAGGCAAAAGGGGAATGACTTTCCTTCTGCCACTGAAAAGGTCTCTTTAATGCTTGAAAGGCATAGGAAATTGTTTTACAGATAAGGAGAAGATGATGTTCAAGGAGAGAAGAGGTGGGAATGTGTAAATTCAGAAGAGAATTTCAATACTCTAGTACTGCCTGAATAGCTTTCTTTGTATGACATTCTGCGAGCACAGACTTCTGATTTCAGCAGAGATTTATGCTGTCCATTTCCAGCTGCAAATAGCACAGATACTACCCTTTTGGCAAGGCTAGTTCTGGAGAGACCAGGTCTGGCAGTACTACAGAGTTACCTTGGACAACTGTTACATGTCCAGAGTCTCTGACAAAGAAGCAGCAGAGCCAGTACTGAAAGCAGGAGGTGTTCTGAAGGCAGCAGCAGAAACTTTTCCAAACTGAAGAGACAGACAAGAAAGACTGCAGCATAAAGTCAGTCAAGTACCAACTGTAAAGATCCAAACATTAGATAAATGCTAAGGAAAAATTAGAATAGTCTGAAAACAACTTTTAACAGCATTAAGAAATGTGGCCTCTTGTTTAAGAAACCAGGGTATGTGGAAACACTGAAGTGTTAAGAGCATACCTGCAGAATTTTCACTCTGGAGAAATTCAGTTTAGTGTTATAAAGTACCCAGTAGTTTCCAAATAGTTGTGCCTAGCAGGCATAGAAACATTTGCTTACCTAACAAGGCTTTGGATCTTAGGAGTTATATTTTTTTCAGTCAAGGTAAAGGAGGAGGAACATATCAAAACAGGCAAGAGTACCAGTGCTCATTATGGCCCCTGCTCCTATTCAGTACACAGAAACCAGAAGGGAACATAGAGGTTCAAGTGCCCAAACTGCAGCTTTGTCTTTTAATTCATGGTACTTGGCCAAGAGCCACATGCTGCCAAGATCAGGATGATTCATGTGAGGAAAAAAAAAAGCCCTATTGCAATGCTCCCCTTGTGCAGTCCATCTCAACACAGGACAGGAGGAGGCAAAGATTTACTAGATGCCATCCCTGTAACCACACCAGCAGTCTAGGTGCTAGACCTTTAACCTCCACTGCTCAGACTTCTCTGCTGTCCACTGATCTAGTCTCTGGAAGAGCACCTTGAAGCCATCTCCTGGGCAGCAATCACAGAGGCTTTGCACACTGACACAATACATCAACTCACAGAAGAGACTGCAGGAGTTTCAAACACAGTAGTAGCCACAGCAGTTCGACATGTCTCAAAATAGCAAAGAGACAATCTCTGGCCAGAGGGTTCCAAACATGGATAAGCATATGCTCACAGAACACCCTGCCTTCTGCAAATATAATACATCTAGTGTTGGCCTCTGAAAAACAACGCAGTTTATTCCTTTATGAAGCATGCTTATTGGCAGGCCAAGTGCCATGGAAATAAAACCACCGCTCTGTGACACCAATCATCATACCATCTGAGGCAAACTAAAAGCTCAGTTACACAAGTTCAGTTTGAAGCAAGGACAAGTGCATAAATAAAAAGCTCATCTTAGCTGTGGAAACTTTACAGCTGAGCATCAGACACCAAGTGATGATTGGAATGTGCTTCCTCCCCACACCAAGCCAGCAGCTGTGGATGTCAAGTCAGAGCAAAGCCAGAGAATGAAAGCGATTGAGTGATAGAAAACTATTTCCAACAAAGTGACTAAAGCTCCGGAGCCGAATCCAGTTTGGCCGAGAACCATAATCAGCATTTACTGCCTCACCAAGCTCCCAGAAACAGACAGGGAGCAAGGGGCTCAGCCTTCCCTGGCCAGCGAAGCTCAGCAGCTCACCACGGCCCTCTCGTGGGCACACTGAAACAGGAGCTCAGAAGCAAGAGCTTTTTAATTCTACCATCTTGGCTTCAGTTAACCACTTAAAACAAATGATCACACACTTCTAATACCACTGATCTCTTCCTGAAAGCACAATACAGGGGAACACACGTAAAAACATCTGCTGAAATCCAAAATCAATCACCCATGTTAAGAAGCAGCAACAACAGTCACCCTCATACAAAGCCAAGAGGTGACACTTCATCCTGGAGTCAACATCCACACAGTGCACTCCTCATGACAGCACAAAAACAAAGCACATTCATTCCTCATCCTGGGCAGAGATATCCTTTAGGTCCTGCCCTTCTTGGCATGGAAAGAACTGATAGGGGTTGCCAATGCCGCAAGTCCACAGCTCAGAAAATGACTCTTGAAAACCAGGGAAGGGAAAAAGAAGATTTTGCTGGTTTTGGGGATTCTTTTGATACACAGAAGGCCTAGGCACAAACTGGGGACAGTTTTAGCTTTAGTTCAGTCATAACTACTGTATCTGTGGCAACACAGGCTCCAGAGTTTTCTCTGGCCTTGGCACTAGGCAAATAAAGCCAAAAGCAATTTCTCCTCATAGTAACTATGAATAGTTAAAATAGGTTTTCCTGTGCTCAGTCAAAAAAAAAAAAAAAAAAAGTCCCCCTACTGAGGAAGGTTTCTTGCTAGCAGCTTCCCAACAGCTGTTTTCATGACCTTGGAAACATTTAGGATGAATCCTCCAAAAAAGATGCTACAGTAGCAGCACTGAGGAAAAACTCCCTGACCCCAGACTATGCATGAACTTTTGGTTTATGTTACAAGCCTTTTGACCACCAGCACCAAGACCTGAAGAGGGCAGGGGAAATTATGCCCACAGCTTCGGGGCACCTCATCCAGCCTGCAGTTCGATGCATACCACCAACCAGAACAGGCACTGGAACAAAGTTAGAGAAGGTAAAAATCATAGAACAGCCTGGGTTGGAAGGGACCCCAAAACATCATATGATACACCTTTTGTGGGAAAGGGAGCCTGGATGAAATTATCTAGTACTGTGTTTAATCACCTCTTGAAAAACTCCAGCAACAGGGACCCTGCCACATCCCAGGGGAGGTTGTTCCAGTGATTGATTATTCTCACTAAAAAAAGAAAAATTAATTCTTTCTTGCATCATAATAAAACCTCACCCAGTGCAACTTGTACCCTGACCTTTGTCTTCTCAATGTGGCTCACTGTGGGGAGAGAGCCTCCATCCTTTGTGTAGCTGCCCTCTAAGTACTGGTCCCCCCAGCAGGTTTTCCAGCCTTTCAATCACCTTTGGTCTTCCTTAGCTCCAAGCAGCTTCTTCCAGCCTCCAGCTTTGTGTTAGCAAGTGTTTTGTCAGACACATAACAAATGAGATTAGACAAAGGAGATAAGACAACTGATTTAACTAAAAACTAACTCAGAATTTAATTAATTTTTCTTTTAGATGCAATGGCCTAGCCATGAACACACAGCTAGACATACAGGTAGGCTGACAAGCCAAACCAATCAAACAAAATCACAAACAATGACAACAACAAAACCCAAAAACAACCCACAAAAAACCACACAGCCACACACCACAAGAGCAGAGCTCTCTGACAGCAGTACCAGCTCTAAATGTTCATGAAGATACACTTCACAAATCTGAAAAAGAACAGCACAGCTTAACCAAGCAAACTGCAGTTTTCTCACTGCTTTCCATCAGAAAAGATGAACATCTACCATTTCTCTAAAAGACCCAACATCAACACTCCAAAGAAATAAATACCAGGGGATACCAATAACAATTGGTCAGAAAACAGGTAGAGCTGAAAGACATAAAGACAGAAGAGAAATACATTGCAGACAGCATCAAAAGCTGCCTGCCCACACACATCTCAGAACAGGTGATCAGAAGCTGGCATTTGTGCCATTACCACATGCTAGCAGCACACACAATATCTTGAATCAGTTCCATTACACACCCTGGATAGTACTTATCAGTAACAAACTCACTACAGGAATCAGAGTATGTAAAGTCACTAGAAGCCGATTTAGTAAAAGGCTCATTTCACATAGGCCAAGCAAAGCTATTTCAGAAGTGACTTATATAGGAATGACAGAAAAACTTGTCGGATGTAACCACTTCTGGGCTGGCCCAAGAGACATAAGCATTTGGGGATTTAAACAACACCGTCAGCGATGAGGTGTTTGCTAGAAATACAGGAGATCTGCAGTACACATTTGGTTTAAGAGACTTAGGCAGCAGCCAGCCTGTCAGGGCCCTCTGAAGTCTGGGCCATCCCACTTCGGACAACCCTACCCAAATACCTTCAAATCTTTTGTGACTGTCGTAGTCCTTAGAGCAGGGAATCTCAATGAACTTGTCCCGCAGGTTCTCACTGTGACGAGCCAGCACCTCCATGACCCCATCCTCGGCGCTCAGGTAGCTCCAGCTCAGGAGACCACCGACGGCAGCAGAGGAGAGGAGGAACGCTGCCTTCAGCCACGGCCACTGCGACTCTTGGTGGCCTCTGCTCTTCTTAGAGCTACGGAAGGAGCACAGCGACAGTCCCACGTCAGCTCCCGAGCTGCTAAGGAATCGCTTTAGCCACCACCCCACCCGATACCGGGGAGACCTGGTCAAGGGCCGGAGCCTACCCCCGAGTGCCCCCTCGTTTTGGGAGTAGACGCGCTTATTGATAATCAGAGGCAATTATTCTCCATTTTCCGCGCCCGGGGGTTACAGGCGGCCCTCCCACAGGAGCTCCCACATGAGCCGGAAGCCGCTCCCCGCAGCCGCCGGGCCCGGGCGCCCCCACCGCCAGGGACAAAGGCCGGCGGGAGGTACCATCCGCTAACTCCGGGCCCGCAGCTGCCCCGCCGTGTACCTGCTGTGGCGACGGCCCCCACGGTCCTGCCGTCCCGCCGTCCCGAGGCCGCGCGGCGCCGGCCGCCGCTGCGGAGCCATCGCGCCTGCTGAGCGATGCGCTCGGCCCGCCTCGCCCGCCTGCCAGGCAAAAGCAATCGGCTGCCGAGCAGGGACACGTCAGGCAAGCGGGCAGGACAAGGCCATTACAGAGGCGGGGGCAGGGGAGCGGCCTCCCCGGGGCAGAGGAGAGCAGGAGGCGGCTGGACAGCGCCGAGATGCCAGAACAGAGAGTTGCGGTCAAGCGCTTTATGCTGGGGTGCCGCGGCGGCGGCCTCAGACCAAAGCAATCGGTGCCGACCAGCGATGCCGCGGGCAGCGTCGAGCGCGCAGGCGGGAGCAATCGAGGGCGGAGCGGCGGCATGCGGCGGGCATGGAGGCGGGCGAGCCGCGGCGGCGGCTGGTGCACCTGGACCTGAAGGGAGCCCCGCCCCGCGCCTCCTACTTGGCGGAGGTAACGGTGGGCGGCGGGGGCTCCCCGGCCTGGCCCTACTCGGCCTTACTCCCTCCTTGCCCCCCCGCCAGGTGCTGCCGCTGCTCCGCGCCTTGGGCGCCACCGGGCTGCTGCTGGAGTACGAGGACACCTTCCCCTACACGGCGCCGTTGGGGTCGCTGCGGGCCCGGCACGCCTACAGGTACTTTCTGGCCGGGGGGCCCGGGGAGGGCGCCGCGCTGCTGGCCCGGGCCCTGACGTCTCGCTTTCCCCCCGCAGCGCCGAGGAGGTGCGGGCGGTGCTGAGCCAGGCCAAGGCGCAGGAGCTGGAGGTGGTGCCGCTGGTGCAGACCTTTGGGCACATGGAGGTGAGCACCGGGCGGGCGCCTTCGACGCCTGGGAGCTCTGGGTTGGGCGAGTGGGGCCGACAAGATTGGGGGTGGCTTTGTAGGGAAATATCCGACGTCCCTCCCAGTGCTCTGGTTGTCCATCCTGCGTTAGCTGTGCACACAGGGGTGACGCTGCACTGACTGCCCTATTTCCCACAGCCCGTGCGCTGTGGTCAGAGATGCCCACAGCAGCATGGAGCAGCAGCTGTGACCCTGCTGCCCGTAGCAGCCCTGGCAAGAGGCCTCGTATTGTCCCCTGTGCTCACACACAGCCAAACCCTGGGGTTTAGCAAGACAACTCTTAGCAGAGGCACGCTGACGCAGGAGAACGCTGCTGTCCCTTCCATTTTGTGGTTGTTCCTCAAGTTCTCCTTTCTCTTGCAGTTTGTGCTGAAGCATAAGGAGTTTGCTCATCTCCGGGAGGTGAAGGTGTTTCCCAATGCCCTCAACCCACACAAGGAGGAGTCACGGGCACTGGTCAAAGCCATGATTGACCAGGTCATGGCACTGCACCAAGACTTGAAGTGGTTTCACATTGGATGTGATGAGGTGGGACTTCTCTTGAGCCAGGAATTTTTTTCTTGTACAAAAAAGCCTGGTAAGAGCCAAAGCTTCTGCATTTCAGTGGTACCCAAACCACCAAGTTCTGGTAGGATTTTAGAGACAGAAAACTTAGGCCGGTATTGAAAAGTCATTTTGACAGTAAATTATTCCATTAACAGGGGATGTCATTTCTATGACATGAGCGTAACATGAAAAGTATTGAAAACAGCTTTTTAAAGCTAACTCAGCATTTGGGTTTAGGTCAAATAAGTATTTAAATATGAGATATCAACTGGAGGTATTCATTAAGAATCATGTGACTTTGGATGTAAGATGTTGGCTCATTGTTCTGGCCAACTGAGTCAAAACAAGCCCTTTTGTGGTGGGAAGTGTTTATTTTTTTTCTTTTGGTAGTTTGCCTCCTTGAGGAGGAGAAGGTGAAGTTTTCTCTTTTTTCAGGGTTTTTTAAAACCATCCCTAGGGCACACAGATCCCTGATCATCTTAACTCTACTGGTATTAGGTTAGTGGTTTGAATCCCGTTGCTTAGGAACAAATGGCAAGGTTAGAAAGAGACCCGAAAGCTTTTATAAAGCAAAATACTAATGATGTAGAATAAATGTGGATTTGTGCTGCTCTAAACCAAGAAAGAGTCTATTTAGATATTAAGCATATCCAGCTTAACAGCCCAAATCCACTCTCTGCATAGGACTAAGGGGGCTGGGGCTGTTCCCATGTCACTTCTAGATTCAGGTATAAATGATCTCCTTCCCCAAGACAGGAGCCTCTTTATATAATTCAAGACCTTGAGGGTTGCTAGATTTGAACTGAATCAAGCTGGTGAGAGCTACTTCCAAGGACAAACCTTCCAAAGACAAATACAACATGCTTTTATTGCTCCTTCGGTATTTTAGTTTCTGTAGGAAAATTCCCTTACGTGATGCATTTAGTCAGGGCCAGACTCCTAGCAATGTTTGCAGTGTCTTAAAGACTAAGAGGTGCTTTTAAATGTCTCCACGTGTCATATCTTTGCAATAGGTTTTGAATATTGTGTGATTTCATAACACCGTGTCAAACTTGCTCTCCCTCTTCCCATAAAAGAAGTCCGGATTATTTGTTTGGCATTTCAGGTCTACTACCTCGGTGAAGGAGAGGAGTCAAAGCAGTGGCTGCAGCAACAAGACAACACTCTAGAGAAGCTGTGCTTATCACACATCAAAGCAGTTGCGAGTTGCTTGGCCTCTTCTTACCCCACTGTAACACCCATCATGTGGGATGATATGCTCAGAGGGGTAAGGGAGGAAACACTGGCAGGTGTGTGACCAGCAACGGGGTGAGTCATATTTTGTAGTATACAGAAAATTTTATGCAACCAGTTAAAATACATTTTGGTGGCAGATGAAAATAATTAAAACAAGAAATCTGAGAATAGCTGAGATATGATCCTTTAGACGAGAGTAGAAACATTTAGTCCTTGGCTGTATGACAGACTTTCTGTATGACTGTGGGCAAGTCTCAACTCAGATGCTTTAGATTTCCACCTGGTAACACACAATGACAAAGAAAACAATCATCACACAGTGGTTGCCATCGATTCTACTTCCTTTACACATTAAAAAACCCAACATATTAACATTTGTAGTCTCAGTCTAAATTTCTATGCCTCTCACCACCTTCTAACATTGTTACCCTGTGCAGCATCTGGTTTCGGTGGTGCAGACTCACATGGAGAAGCCACAACCCTGTGAACATCCCTGACAGCATATGTGATCATAGTGCACACCGTGAGGAACTCTGATACTGAACTGGGGGGTGGCTGCAAGACCTTGACATCATCACTCTTGTTTGTTGAAAAATAGGAAACTGCTGTTAAAGTCCAAGTAGCCCTAACAGAAACAGAGTTCCAGCATTTCCAGAGCCACCTTACGTGTCTGCTCAGAAGGGATTTAGATTGGTACCATCAAGAGCTGTGTAGCTCCTCCAGCAGTTACTGACCTATTCATGGCTTTAAGACTGGGAAATCATCCCCAAAAATGCAGATGGGACACAGGCAGCTTCCACAAGAGCAGTGCAGCATCTAGTGAAGTGCACTCTAATGATGCAGGCAGCAACAGACTAAAATTAAAATAGGATACTGTTAAAATACTGAATTTCTGTACAATTTACTGCAGTTTCTTTAAGGATCAGTATCTTGTGTTTAAAACTAGTCAGGGAGTTGATTACAAGGTGATTTGAAGCTAAACCTGTATCTTTATTTGTGCTTTAAAGAAGCCAAGTTCTGTGCAAACACAGCTCAGACAGTAACTTAAAGGGTGAATACTTCTTTGAATTTAGCTGAAATCTCCTGTGTACGGTTTGCAGCTCCCCCAGTTCAACCCAGCAGGTATACCCATAGATTCAAGGGACTAAGAATGAAATGAATGGGATCTCTGATGATTTGTCACCACTGATCCATATCAGTAGTTTCAAGATGTCTAAGGAGTTAGTGGCCCCTGGCATGTGAACCCTTGGTGTTTAAAATCCTGGCCAGGCTGCAAATGACCAAGGGCACATCAGCTGTGGATGAAGAGTTCTAGTGACAAGCCAAAGTTTGCTACTGCACCAACAGTACATAATTAATTTTCACTTTACCCTGGCCATTTTCCATGACTTAGAAGAGCTCTGTTCCTTTCAGAGTCTGGCGTCCCACAGCTTGTGCAGCCAATGATCTGGGACTACACAGCAGACCTCGATGTCGAGGGAAAAGGTTTGTACTTCTCTGCTGAGCTGTTCAGAAAGAGCAAGGAGCTCTTATCTCTTAAGCAAAAGTAGCCAAAGCAGAATAGTATGTTTGAAATACACCTTTGTTGGACTCCAAAAAGTTTTATTTTTGTTAAATTGCTTTTTATTGTTTTAGTACCATAAATGTAGCCCTTGTTTGATCTCACACAATAGTTGCTATTATTTAGTTTCCTTTTCTATTTATGTTTCTCCTACAAAAGACTGGGAGAAACAGTGATGGGACAAGGTTCAGCAGCTTTTTGTAACTGGACCTGGGTTCTTCTTGACTGGAGCATTAGTGAAGGCTGACAATGGAGAAAATCTTGTCCTGTAAGTGTTCATGTCTTATTGCAGTGCACCTCATAGAGAAGTATCGTAGATGTGGCTTCTCCAAGGTGTGGTTTGCTAGTGCTTTTAAAGGAGCTACAGGAGTGAATCAGTCTCTAACACTCATTGGACACCACTTACAAAACCACCTTCAATGGCTGGCAGTGGCAGGCAGTAGCCCCCCTGATGTCCTTGAAGGTATTGTGCTGACTGGCTGGCAGAGGTAAGGAACATCCTTTGAAGTGGTTCCAAGGATCAGATAGAAGCAAACTTTCACCCAAAAACTCACTGGGAGGTACAAGGAGGCTGGGGGTTTAGAAGAGAACTTTGCGACCCTGCAGTCGTTCCTGTCGGTTACTGCTGGGCCTCACCCACTGACTACAAAGGGTGAATTTCAAAGCTCCATTCAACTGCTACAGCATTAATCAGCAGGAGCAATGGTTTTGTCAGAGACCACCAACAAGCAAAGTAGATTCGAAGGCCTGAATGTACTTTGTGTCACCTTGAACTGCTTACAGACAGGATAGTTAATGCACCGTCTCTATCTGAATGGCTAATGCAAATTCAAATAGAAAAGTTGCATAAGAGAGAACTTGTAATGAAGGAGTAAAAAGGTTTTTATGCAACAATCAGGAAGTCTAAGGGAATATCAGAGCTCAATTCCATTTTCTGACCTTATTTTGTCTTGAAAAAGTAGTTTGCTTTGTATCTGTTCTTATTAATAAAACAGGAATACTTATGTTTCAGAGATAGAAGGTCCCTTGTCTGAGACAAAATGTTTCTAAAGCTCTTGGGAAGTTTTAATATTTCAATCATTAAAATTCCATTTTACTATGTTTTAACAGTAAAAGGGCTAATTAATGCCTGTTTTCTTATTTAGGTATGATCACTTCTCTGTTTTGTGTGAGCTTCTCCCTGTGGCAATTCCATCATTGGCTATTTGTCTGCAGGCGCTAAAGAATGGTACAATGACAACTTTATTCTCTCTCAGCTAATGCCTTCACAAGAGTGAAGTGGCATTGCCTGAAGGTTGGCACGGGCTCATTATATTCTGAGGTGGTTTGACTATCCGATTGTGGTTTGAATATTGAACAATAAATTCTACAGCTTGCATGTTTGTAATAGGGGAGAAGAGAAGTCTTTTGGCCCTGGTATTTAAAAATAGCCATAGAATATTAATAATTTATTATATTTGCATCTGCACATGGTCACAAACTTCATGTAAAAAAAAATTTGAGAAGCTGCTTTTGAAACACTACTGGTACATAAGAGACATTATCATTCAGATCTTGTTTACATGTAAAAGTTGTTGAAAATTAACCAATTTTCTTAAAATTGATCTAGGAAGTTCACTGTCTGAATACTTCCTGTTGCTTCTGGTTTCTTTACAGGCTGTTGCCAACAGAATTTATTTTTGTCTTTCTGTATTTCTTATTTTCAAAACGAAAAAACCACAATCTACTTGTTTTTCACTAAAGCACTAAAAATATTCAGTACCCTGAATGAAAAGCTGATAGCTGGGAAGTGCTTTACCTAGCATGAGACACTTATGTGAAAGACTCTGTACTCCTCTCACCCTCAAGTTTTTTTCCTTTTTTCTATTTCCATTTTACCTTTAAAAAAAAAAGTCTTCATCCAAGGAGAACTATTAAGCCAATGCTCCAGAAAAAACCCTTTTATGAATATTTTGGTTACTCAGGCTCTTTTTCCTTATTTCCACTGTCTTCTGCCAGGTGGCTATTCTGAAAAGATTAAAGAAAATGTGGAAAAGCTCCTGGGAATGTCAAACCTGGAAATTGATACTTTCATGAGGTAAAATTCCAGCTGCAGGACTCAGATGCTTCTCATGGTGTGGTAAGTTCAGAAACTAATAGATCCTCTTTGGACAGCTCAAGTGTGGGGACCTTTCCTGGGAGCAATATCCTTACTCTTGTGACGCAAGTTAGTTTCTACCTCAAGTCATCAGTGGATGAACTTCTTGAAAGGAACAGGTAATAAGGTTTATGTTGACTCTGAGTGAGTGTTGGAGCTGTTTCATCTCAAAATGGGCCATAACTCCAGCAAAATGACTTAAACATCAAACCACCTTTCTGACATCACATTCCTATATATCGACACCTCAGCAGAACGTAATATTCAGATGCAAATTTAAAGTATTCCAGCAGAATTCGTAAATACTATGTGCTGCCTTATTTCAGGAAGCTAGTTCTTTGCTGAATTAAATCTCACTTTTATTTCAAGTTAAAATGAATCTTTCTTTATGGTGTGGTTACCAAGAAAGGAACTTGAAACTTAAATTGCAGCAGATGATCAGTTACTCTCATCTGCCAAGAACAGTCTTTTACAGACTAGCTCCAAAGACACACAGAATTAAATTTGCTTACCTCTAAAGCATTATCTCTGCCAGAAGTTCAGCTAAATCCCCATCACCCCCCTGTCAGCCTACAAATACTTAAGTTACTGCTGTTTAAAAACTGCTCATGCTAACATCCATTTTCAGGTATGTCACAGGCTGGTTCAGCCCTTACCACAGAAAAAGGAAGATTATTCATCCTATAATAATGCATCACTTTCAACCAGATGCCATAAGGTAACACCACTGATTTTGCCTCATAGGGGAAATAAAGTCTGACATATTTGGGGCACTCCAGTAATGTAGTTTTGAGTCCTTGCCCCTTTCTATAATTATTTCAGAAGCATCAGTGGCAAACAATATGAAGTGCTCATAATGTGTTTTTTAAACAGAAGAGCATGTTTATCTTTGCCTTCTGTTAAACAAATTCTTTGAATACAAGTACAAATCTGGTCTCCAACATCCTCCCCTTGGGATGCAGACCTGCTGCATCTCACAGTAGTTGTTGGCATCAGCATAGGAGCTCACCATGAGCCAGGTTCCAGGCAGGGCTTGAAATAAAACCAGACCCTTTTCCCCTTCTCCCTGTCACAGTATGTGCTTTTCAGACTGAAACAACAATTTGATCGCCAATTATGGTGATTCATCCTAAGCAGCTCATTTAAATATTTTGGGGGTTTTTGCCACAATAAGGTGAATATTCAACTGCACCCACTCTTCCTGATAAACTCCAGAGTTAAATTCCAACAGGTCTCCCCGTGGGTTTCAGTTACACCTAAAATGCATATAGTGTTTTTTTGAGCTCACATTTCAGTACTTTGGAAGTCATTGTGGAAGAAAAGCCCCAAGATTAACGGTGCTTTAACAGCATCAACCTTTTGCCACCTGCACAAAATCACGTCCTTTGAGCTCTTGTAATAGATGCTTCTTTTCCTGTAAAGTCATTTTAATGGCTGTACTCCCTTTAAAAGGCCCAGTAAGGAAACCCTCCCTGGAGGCAGGGCTCATCTGCAGATGTGATTGTTTCTTCCTTCTCTTTTCTGCTTAGTCTCCTCTCCAAGTGGAATGCTGTGGTGCAAGACCTCCAAGCAGCCATGGAGCAAGTTTTCCACAAGTGTACTGTAGAAGAGTGGATGGAGGAGAATGTTCACCCCAGCCTACAGAAGCTGCAGCAAGTGGTGGATGATTTAGATAAAGCAATAAAAGCACAATATTAGGGGCTTTCAATTAGTCTGTCTTATTCCACAGGAAAATGTGGCTAGTGGAAATTGGCAACTAGGCATACAGCTGGAGTTTATCATCCTGAGTGTTGAAGCAAGAACCGTGATTAAACAAAAGTGACCTGAAGGCAAAAAGGAATTTATTAGTATAATAGGCTTCAACTCTATTTTAATTTTCCTGTCTTTAACACATTGCTGAGCCTTAAATCACCTACCCTGTAAGTCAGATTTGCTCCCCCTTGCATAACAATGCAGGAATGACTCATAACTAAGCTATATTACAAGGCAGGAAAAAAACAAAACAGCTTAAGTTTCTTCCAAATTCAGTATTTGTAGTAAGACTTTTACATAACAATGGCCTGTAAATTTACTAGTTTTAGTCAGTGGCCAACATGTCCTCCCTTTGCTATTTCCATTAAAAAAATATTTAGGATACTTTAGATGTGCTTTAGGTCCTTACGTTCTGTACTGCAAGTCCTTTGTCTTAGGCTCTGTTCAGAGACGAGTTCTACCCTTCCACAGTCTGTGTTGGTTTGATCCAGATTTCAGACTCCTATCCTTCCTAAGCACAGTTGGTTTGATCCAGATTTTAGACTTTCGGTCTCTGAACTACATAAACCTATCAGTCTCAAATCCAACTTTGATTAGCTCAAGATCAGGAGATAAACACCCAGCTTTCTGCAGCAGTCTGAACAAGGAACCACTGTCTAGCAGCTCAAGAAGTTGCAGCAGATGCATGAACAAGGACAGGTACCACCACAGTACAGAGCAAGAGCAAGCTCCAGAGAACAAGCTTGTTACCAGGAGCAAAGTTGACACACTTTGAGGGAAAACTGCCTCAACACATTTGTCTTCTTGGTTTCCTACCAAAGCATCATCTAAGCCAAGCATAGTTTCATCCCCGTAGAAAACTACCATCTGAGTCACTTTAAGCCACCTACTTGGTCATGGTCAGTAAGGACTCAGGTATTTGAGCTTCCTCTCCTGTCTCATCTTCCCCATTAACTGCTTCAGTAGGTCCATGCCAAGTGGTAATTTAGACAGCCATTAATACTTAAATACATGTTAGTTAAAAACAATATAAAAGACTACAGTGACACAAAAGTTAAAGTTGCGTTTCTCCATGGACATTTTTATTTAAAAAAAGACGGTATACAAGGCATTGGCAAAATTCTACTTGCAATTTTAAAGTAGAAAAGCAATTTCTGAACATTTTCGCTAAAGTCTTTCTGCCTCTCAATCGACTACAGTGCCAGAACTAGCACTCTATTTATAAGCCAGCTTGGATTTTATATCTGTGTAACTTCACAAATACAGCATGAGAGTCAGATCTTGGCTACAAAGTCTAAATACTTTTTCCTTGCTGTGACAGTACCGAGATGCACAAAGAAGG
The DNA here is from genome assembly GCA_024605025.1 of Megaceryle maxima. Classification (NCBI taxonomy): domain Eukaryota; kingdom Metazoa; phylum Chordata; class Aves; order Coraciiformes; family Cerylidae; genus Megaceryle; species Megaceryle maxima. Next base: position 504 of record JANHGN010020541.1, on the reverse strand, counting down.
GGAGATTGAGTGAGAGAACCCTGGGCAAACAGCTTTGCTGAGAGAGCAAGGATGAGATGTTTGCACATTTGCCTCTCCGGCTTCGCAAACCTGATTTCAGCACCCGGGAAGGTAAAATGCATTCTAACCGAAATTAGAGAGGTTAACCAGGGATACACAGTTGCAGTACTGAGAGGAACAAAGAAGGGCATATTTAGCGAGAGAAATCCAGGCGGACACCTTTGCTGATAGAGCTAGGACGAGACGTTTGCTTATTTGCCTCTCCGGCTTCAGAAATGTGATTTCAGCACCCAGGCAGGTAACATGCGTTCTAACCTCTCCCATGCAGCAGGGCTCTTCCCTAGCCTGGGAGATGGATCCAGAACCCTGGCAGCTGGGCAAGATGGAGAGTCCCCAGCTGGACCCCCACCACCTTGGCCACCAAGGCGGCGAGCAAGTGGCTCTGGCCAGCAGCAATAAAGGGCAATGGGCAGCCAAGTGCCTGTGAGGCCTGTGTGGTGTAGT
>JANHGN010020540.1:0-100414 GCA_024605025.1 Megaceryle maxima | reverse complement strand
CGGCCCCCCCTGTCTCCCATGTGGTGGGATGTGCTCTCGCCCCAAGGAAACCACGGCCCCCGCGGCACTCTCCCTCTTGTAGCAAATTTATAAAGACGCGCCTGGGGTTGTTGTGGGGGGGCCCCCCCCCCCCCCCCCCCCATTTTCACCCACTCTTTGTGCACCATTGGAAAGGCAGGATGGTGAGGCCTGGCGGCAGCTGTAGTAACTCTCCCTCTGGCACCAGCAGCCAGTTGCCTGGCTCGCAGGAACATTTACTGCAGACATTTCAAATCACAGTCAGAAAACAGGCATCTGTTTCACTTTGATTTTAGAAGAAGTCAAGTCCCTTTTCTGAATTATTCGGCTCTCAGATTTCAAAGACAGGGAGGAGACTGTGTGTGTAACAATCCTGCTTTATTCACTCCCTGTAATTTGTGGTGTGGCTTCTGCTCCCAGTGTCAGGGAGTAACTTTTCAAAGAGAATTAAAGAACAGCAAGCACTGAGTGCCTCTGGGTGAACAAGCTGTTTTCTTTACACCTGAAGACATTACAAGAGAATCCCAGCCTCTATTAGCACAACTGCCAAGCTTTCATGGTGGCAAAGGAAAGCTTTTGAGTATGAACTCTGACTGCTCAGAAAGCAGAAGTCAAATGAGAAACAGGGAGGATATATCAGTCACAGGAAGCCCATTAGTGCAAGCATGGAGGGATGCAAACATGATCGACTCCAACACTGTTTGTAAATGTTTGTAAATACTGTTTCGTATCACTTGGGTATTGCAAATCCTCTAAATTTTTGCTTTCCCAGAATTCCTGCTCTCTCCTGAAAGCCCCCACTGGTTTCAAGCTGGCATCTTTCAAGGTCACACTTGTCTACTATTCATTATTAAATCCACCTCCCATGGAAGAAACCATTAGAAGCATCAGGAATGAGATCGCAAGCAATTTACTGCATAGTCTGTTTCTCCCAGTGTGTTTACCATGCTCTTAGCACAAAGGGCTCCTGATCCTGAACAGGGCCTCTGGGTGCAACTCTTAAATGTTAAACTGTAATTATTTTTGGTTAGTTTCACTTTAAGCAAAACACATGAAAATCGGATCTTGCAGAACTCCCCAGACAAAAGGCAGCTTGGGTTATCATAAACTGCCCCAGTCTGTGGCAGATCATTTGCATTGCCTCCTCTGGCACATTCTGGCTCTTACGGAAGTCAAATTTGCCTTGTCTTTCCCTAGAAAAAATGTTGTAATTGTTTGCATGACACTTGTTTTTAAAGTAATTCAAAAAATAAATATTACAATCTATCTGCACAGTTTATTTTTATGAGTCTCAGAGAATTGTATTAATTGCTTAATTTATATTTCCATCAGGATCCATCAATTAAGAGGAATCGGTGGTATTATTATCCTTGTAAAACACCGCATCAGTCAAAAATGAAGCAGAGTCAGAGGTCTAACTGTTAATCAGGCCACATTTCACTTCCTGTTGACATTTTTATTTCCCTTGCAGAAAATATTTGACGTTAAGTCTCAGATTATGAGCACCATTCACCCAATACAAACACTGTAGAGAAGTAGTCCTGCTGGTGCAGCTGGGAAGTATGCACCAAGTCACTTACGAGGCACCTCTTTAAGCAGCACAGGGTGGATCGACAGCTATTCATCTTGATGATGGATGGGAAATCACTCCAAGGTGAAGGTCAGATTTCCATCTGCACCTCAGAAAGCAAGAAACAGGACCAGCAATGGGAGCAGAGGTTGTTCTGCTGTGGCTTTGCTGCAAGCTGAGCAGTTTGAAGAGTTTGGCCAAGGAGGAGAAAATGTCATAATGTGATAAATGCAATCAAGTGTTTACTGGCAACATAGAAACAGTAGGCTGGCTCAGCAGATGACGTAGCAGAGGAGAGTACAATAGTGGTCAAGGATTTGCTTTAAAACAAGGCATCAAAAGGGAAGGATGGATTCGTAATGAAGGAAATTGGCTAAGAGATACAGAGGCTTTCAGTTATTCAGAACTAGGCATTCATACACTTCTTGAGCAACCCTGTGAGGGTCATTTAGTGCTGCTGGGGTAAACTGAGCCTGGGAAAGATGTAAAACATGTTAGCTGATGTCAGGTAGCTGTGACACCCTGAGCAATAATGGGATACCCAGTCCCTGTCTCTGCCGCACAAGTTTCTTCCTAACTCATTAACTTACATCCCCATTACGTCAAAGACATGTCCCATGGCAATCTTCTGACACTGAATTCTGTTTCACTACTACCCAGAATGCTAGTTCACAGTCTGTAATAAGGATCTGGTAATATTTTCCCTTTGTTCGCTGTATTCCCAGTAACTTCCCAGAGAAGTCCCCAGTACTGTCTGTGGAATTTGAGTGATGTGCTTTTGAGATTGCTGACTTACACTTCAAGAGGAACAACATACGGTCTCTTCCAACAACCATACCAAATGCAGTTAGTTTAATCTCTTTCCTTCCTATCCCCCCATTTGTTGATTCCTCTTTCTCTCTCTTTATGCATTTTGGTTCATGTGGTATAGAAATAAAGAAATGCTTTACTTATTATTGCTCCTTTCTGCTGCATCCCCTCCCCGGCTGACTACCTTTTCTCAAAAAGTGATGCAAAATATCAACTAGAATTGCTTTTAACAGTGATAGCGCTGCACTCAAAAAGAAAAAAAAAAATACTTCCATCATCACCTGCAAAAGAGAGAGAATCCACAGCTGTCACACAGTGAGAACTCAGCCAAACCCAGTAACTTTCTAAAACAATGATTGCATTTTAGCATTTTATTAATAGTTTTCAAAATCAAATTAATAATTTAATTACGTCCCTAGCTCTGAGCAGCAGAGACTAAAAAAGGGGAAGAAACTACATATATGTGTCCTTTTTGTCAATCAAACTTTGTAAAACTTCCAACTGTCATTAGGAAGCTGAGTTTTCCACCTGAAAGGTCTGTAGAGAGCTGCTAAGGTCCATCTCAGAGAGAACCAAAAACCTCCATTCCTGTGAGCTAGGTTGGAATTAGATACACACTGTGGTGCAAAGTCCGTTCCTATGAAGAGTAACACACCTACCTGAAGTATTCTCTTAGCAGCTAAATCTGCAGACCTTGCCTCTCTTTCCTGCCTGCAAAAGGCATGTTTGAATAGTATTAATTCTCAGATAAGCAGATACTTCCTTTTATACATATTTGCTTTCTGTGGGGTGTGTGGCACCACATTTTCTCTATGACAGCAGTCTCAAAATTCCGTCTTCTTTGCAATGCTTTCTAAACTCCCAGTTTGACTGCACTGCTCAGAGACCACTTTGACTCAGAATAAGTTGATTTATTTTCATATTCTGCACTAAATCTTTATTTTACTGAATATTTTGTATATTAGAAGTACATGTGCGTGGAGAAGAGGGGAAGAGAGCTCTCACTTATGGCTTAGGGACATGTGTGGAAAAGTGTGGCTTTGCTGAGGCCAGTGAGAGTGCTTGAAATAATTTTGCAGTCCTGTAACACTCAGAAGTTTCCTGAGGTCTCTGGCTCACTCCGAGCCCTTCAACAGTATCAGCATATAGGGACCTTGTCTGTTTATTTAAAGCAGGTCCTTTTTGTGTGCATCCCAGGTGTCAACCTTTTGACACTCCAGTGCTGAGACAAAAAGTAAGCCAAGTCCAAATGCCCTTGATGTATGTAGTCTACCTGCTGGATATAAAGACAAAGGTAGGCAATGAAGAGCTCCAATGTAAATACATTTTTTAGTCTTCCCCATAACTGATCCACTGTTGAGCAATGAGTTGCTCTTCATTTCACAGCCTGTTGGCTTCCAGTGCTGCTGTAGCTCTCCATGGTTATTTGGGCTGTCTGTCCTCTGGGCCCTTTGTCCCAAGTTAAGTATTCAAAAGCCAACAGCTTGAAATCTCCTTCTGATGCAGGCAAAGCCTTGGGTAAATATTTGCATCTCCCACCATAAACTGTATGGGAAAAAAAAAAAAAAAAAAAGTTTAGTTCTGCATTCTAATTGTGAAAGAGCTTGCTCCTTTCCCTTGCTAATATTACATAACTGCAGCTGAGGGTGAAGGGAGAACAAGTTCGTGTGTCTGTATTTTTCTTTATGCATTACCTTCAGAGACAGGACATTGTTGCTATTATATCTCTGGCTGCAAAAGATGGAATAAGATGTTTTGTTTTTTTCCTGTATATGTGTGACTATAGCTTCTTAAAAGCTGCCTTCCCAAGTTGATCAAGCAAGTCATGAAAAATGGTCTGTTTATAAAAATGATGATTCTGATTGAGTTAAAGCACTGTAAGGCAGACAGTACTGTCCCTAAAGAGAGAAAAAGAAAGGCTTTATGGAGAAATATCTTGTTTTCCTAATAGCTTGGTTTGGAAACAAGTTTATAAAACACATTAAAATCCCCCAGGGGCTTCAGGACTGCAGTGCTTCTAAACAGTCGCATTTACCTTGACCTTACAGTTGTAGGATAAGGAAAGATTGGCTTCTTTTTAGCCCCAGGAATACAACACTTGGCATTTATGTAGCACTTGAAATCTTAATAGCTCTAGAACCATGAACCAAGAATCCTCAGAGCCCAAACAGAGCAGTGGGTTCAGGCATCTTTACCATCCCCTGTATTACACCTTTTTTTTAAATCTGCCTGAGTGGACAGCCTTCCTTTGTGGGGCTCTTGCCTGCCAGGATCAGAAATCATCATCAAGAGTCCATCAGGCTACTAAGAGACACAGGCCAGTTGAACAAAACCTAGCCCATTTCATGTAGGTTGCAATGTAACAACCTTTTGATTTTGATCATATTCAAAGCGTTGTTAAGGGCTGCTGAGTGGAGAGACAGGATTTTCATTTGTTTGGGGTTTTTTGAGCTATTACAATCGCATTTTGAAATCCTGTTGTTGACTTTTAAACCTTAGGAAGACCTTGTCTCCTACCTCTCACCAGCTTGGTATGCAAAGTACTTGGAAAAAAACATGGAAAGGAGAGGCAGAGACTAGATCCTGTCAGGTTCTAACATGGATCATCCTCTCCTCTGTCTCTTGCTGTCCTCACTTATGCTATGGGATTTTTATTTTATTATTTTGACTCAGTGAATTATTAGGAAAGTGTCTGAATGTAAGGCTAGCAAGAGAGATTTCTTAATGTCAGTTCTCTAAAGTGACAGTGCTTTATTGCCTTGACCACCGCACTAAGGCAGAAAGCTCCTTACTGGCTTGATGAATACTAAATACAAACTATACAAGTGAAGACTGCATTTTATTTACCAGAGGGTCAGTCAGTGTCCATGCAGCATTCTCATGCTTACCCAGAACGTAGAAGTATCATCAAATATGGTATAATGTGGACATTGCTATGTTCCTGAAACTCTCATCTCCTTCTCCATCAGACTCATATTAGAGAAACAGTTCACTTTCTCTCCCTGCAAGGCAGAGAATGATGCCAGTAGGCTGCCTGGTACATAAAAAAACCCACTGCTTCCACACTGGAACAGCCCAGTGTCTACTGAGAAGCTTCATGGGATGTTGCTTGCTGCCCAAGCACTCTGTAGGTAAAGTGTGTTTTAAGGAGAGTTCACTCTGGGAAGACAAAGTGGGAGATAATAATAACAACAACAATAATAGTAATAATAATAGCCTTCTAGCAAATCCGGGAAGCATTTGTCTAAACTATCGAGTCTACAGCAATATGGACTGTAAGATATATCTGTCATTCTACAGTCCTGATGGCTAGACCTTGCACCTCATTTTCATTCCTAGGTATGTCTTTTTAATTATATACTTTTAACCATCGTTTTAGATTTATAGCAATTCAGAAAACTGGTATCTCAAATCATGATGGGAACCCCTCAGATGTTAACTCAATACAGATATTAACCTTCATTTATAACATACTGTTTCACCCAACTGAACCATTACTCTAGATTTTTTAAAACAAAGACTACCACTGGAAAAAAAAAATTAAAAAAAAAGAACATGTGGGGTTTTTTTTTTTCTCATTAACTCCATTTTCCAGATGTAAGACACCATTTTCCAAAAGCAGTGAGTATAAAAATAAAAAATTGCAAGGTCATCTTATGCATTACATAGTACTTAAGTGAGAAGAATAGGCATCAACTATAGATTTAGAAACTCAGTAGATCCCTTGGAGTCGCTATGTAATCTTACAAATGCAACTATGATTCAAAGCAAATTTTAAAATCAATGTCTTTATGACTCATAATCATGAGTGCATCCCTCAGAAGAGAAAGCTGACGATGAAGTTAACTGATGGATGCCTCTTCTGTAATGTTGCTCAGGGCAAATAATTTTACAGCACATTCCAAAGTGCTGAATGACCCAGAGAGAGGCCAAATCCCTTTGCCCTGGGAACCAATCCAGAAAAAGGTGGAATTCACCAATAAAAAATTTAACTTGCTGAATAAATTATTGCATTTTTTTCTCAGTCAGATCCTCTATATCCACCAAAATGAGGATGCTGCAGCAACTTACCCAAATTACATCAAATGGTAAGACGAGCTGTGCTATGGAACTAAAAATGTGCAAGTTCATCATGCTTCTGACAACAGGCAGAGACTGTAATGTGGAAACCTCTGGGTTCTGTATATAAACCTAATGGTGGACTGTAGCACAGCTTAATCCTTCAGTGAATTCCTTTAGCTTAGCAAGGTTTGACTGTCTTCTACAGATCTACAGGAAGTTATAGTCTGACTTTTTTCATACATAACATGTGCTTGGTATTCAACCATTTTGTGATAATTTCTTCTACAGCTGTGTCCTTTAGATCATAACAGAGTTTGTAAAATGTCTATCTGATAACCAGTTTTTCCATGAAATAATCTTTGGTTGCCCTTGTGTCATTCTGAAAGGAGTGGATGTAAACACGCTGTGTATGGGGAAGTGGATGCTAGCAGATAAGTTCTTAAGTTGGGACATCATCTCAGAGAAGTTAAAACCATCCTGAAACCTCTGCATTCAAAATTAGAAAGTGGAATTATCCTTTTCCTTACATCCCTCAGAAAAAACCCCTCAACCAAATAAGAAAGACTAACAAGGATCTTCCTTCAATATAAAAGAAGTCTGTGTTCTTGGTTGGATGCTTCCCATGATAGTGATATCTCTTGTTACTAAAGCAATGGTGAGATAATCCTGGTCAATGGACGTCTTTCAGTTTGGCAAACTCCTCCCAATGAGTGTATATGGCATACACTAGGACAGAACATGGCATGAAGTTGGAAAAAGTTGTGAGTCATTACTGGGCCCCACAAGGCACACAACAGATGAGAATAAAATCCTCCTCCCAGAGCTGTTTTTTCTTCTAAGGAGTATGAGGAAGGATCCTGGAAAGGCTGAGGTGGTGTTGGAAGGTCACTCCCCAGGGATTCACAGGGATGGTACCCTATTTTTGTACTGATGTGTCCAGATATGGCAGAGAAGGGTCCCCTGAAAGACAGCACACAGAGAGTCCCTAGTGGGACCAGCCTAAGGTCTGTCATCTGCCCAAAGCAGCTCACTTCAGCACAAGTCCTGAGACAACTGGTGACAGCATCTGAGGTTCAGTTAAATATCTGCAGACTAAAGTCACTTAATTATCAAGAAGGTACCACAAAATAGGTCAAATTTTAGATAAAAATGTTCTCTAATACTCTGGCATGCTTTATGTAGAGGTATCTCACATGGAGAGGTTAAGCTGGGAAGGCTTACCATGGCTATACAATCTAGAAAGGCTCCATTGGCAGTAATGTCATCATTACTTAAAAATATAGCATCCCAAATCCACAAAGAATTTGGATCCTTTCGAAATAGTGCAAATTCAGAGCCAGCTTGAGAATGGGAAACAAGTATTAGATTTGCTGAGCTTTGTGATGGGACATAAAGTGGGAAAGCTCAGGGGTTATTTAGACACAGAGACACATACAGGGGAGTAAAGCAGCTGTTGAACCACTCAACAGGTTCAACTCCAGATTTACAGGAACGTGAGGAGGAAGAGAAGACACCCCAAAATGACCTATTAGAGGAACAACAGTCATGACCCAAGACACCAGGCCAAAGCAGACTGTCACAGATCAAGGGCCAGTGACTGGCATGCAGGAGATCATAGAATCATAGACTGACTTGGGTTGGAAGGAACTTTTAAATGTAGTCCTACTCCATATGCCATGGACAGGAACATCTTTCACTAGATCAGATTGCTCAAAGTCCCATCCAGCCTGATCTTGAGTACTTGCAGGGATGGGCAATGAACAGCTTCTCTGGGCAAACTGCTTCATTGTCCACCAGCCTCATGATCAGAGGCAGTTCCCTCCTGCCCTTGTGTCCCCTGTGCCCCAGCCCTTCACCATCTTGAAGGCCCTGGGCTAGGCCCACACCCCACCATCAGTATTTTTCCTGAACTAAGGAGACCAGGAGGAGACAGAGGAGTCCAGATCCAGCCACCAGAGTACCAAACAAGAGAGAAGGAAACCATCTTTACTGTTTGTTTTTTGGTTTGTTTGTTTGGGTTTTTGTTTGTTTGGTTTGTTTTTGTGTTTAAAATTCTTTCTTGCCTAATCTTTAAAAGAATTCCTAATGAAGCAGTTAGAAGGGACTTCGATGCTGAAGACCATTGCTTCTTCCTGACAGAACTGCAGTCTTCTGCTTCTCCAAAGGAACAACTGTCTCCTTAACTTCCTTGCTTCATCTGTTGATGGTTTTTTTGTGTACTGTCTTGGAGGGTCTGGCTTCAACTTCAAACACCTATCAGGCAGCCTATCCTAACACCTATCCTCAGACTGAAGAGACCCCACCTTCAGGCTCCAAAGATATCAGTGGCCACCTAAGGGATATTTCCTGTCATTCTGGTGCAGCAGCCTGGTGGAAACCTGTTTTTCTTATCCCCTTTTCATGGGGCTCTGGGCACAGAGATGACACCCCTTCAGGAGGAGTGAGGGTGAGGGATGGGAAGGAAGGGCTCAGACCACCCGGGGCAATCTACAAAATAACTGCTGGTTGCTGAGAGATGTAATGGGGGGGAACATGCAGGATGGCCAGGTGCCAAGGCTAGGCCTTCCAGATAATGTTGGCTGTGGAGGCTGAGACAACAGCAGGCTGCTGGCCAGGTGCTCCTGTGACATGTGGCACATGGAGGGGAGCCCTGTCATGGTATAGCGGTGCCAGGGGAACCATGCTGGAGATGAATCCACTTCCATCAGTTCTTCTTGATCTTCATGTGGATCCACCTCCATGGGCTCCACACCATCAACCACATCACTGATGGCCATTGCTACCATGTGGCTGATGATGTACCTCCTCTGATGCTGCCTCCTTTTCCTCTGCATCAACTGCAACCATATCTTTTCTCTGATAATCAAAGGTGAGAAGCCACCCACCTTGCTAATCTGGGACCTATTGCTTGCAAGCATTCTTGGCATGAGAGAACCTCAAAATTCAATGAATTGGGAGCCAGTTGCTGGGGTCCCTGTATTTACAAGCCACAGAACAAACATCAGTGAAGGAGGCTCATGACTTCAGGAGGACACTGTGATGGCAATGCATCTGGCCAAAGATGGCTGTTCTTGGAGTTGTGGGGGTCTGTGGCCTGAAAGACCCCCGAATATGGGAGGAGGGTCAGGGGGGATGAGGGCTCCTTTACTGGGGATTGCTTTCCTGTGCCATTCTGCTGCCTCTTGGGCAAAGGGACTGCCCTCCACCTCCTCTTGTGTGCCCTGAGCTCCAGGCCCCTCCTTGTCTCATGTCTGGTGACTCCTTGATAAGGTTGTGGCAGCAGGGGCAGGGGTCAGGGGTTGTCAGTCACCCCCTACAAGCCCATCTCCCTGCAAGTGGCACAGCCCCCTGAACTTGACAGCAGATGTGGGAGGGCAAAGCATCCTCTGTCAGGAAAGGGATACCCAGCTGGTCTGCACAAGGTCTCCCTGCACTCCATAAAATAATTGCAGATTGCCAAGGGTTGCGTGAGCCCCTCTTCCCCTTGGAGCATGGAGAAGTGCCATCTCTGCACAGAGCCCTAAGGAAGAAGGAGGAGATGGCCTGGCATCCTTTGGGCCACTGTGCTGGCATGATGTGAGGAGCCTGTTGACAAGCCACCAAGGTCCCTGAGGCCCTGAGGCCCACACCAGAGGTGGTGTGGTCTCTTCAGTCTGAGGTTCACCCTTGCTCTGTTTTCTCATTTTAAGAACAAACCTCACTGCTTAAAAAAAAAAAAAAAAAAAGAAGAAGGGGGAGATGTGTCCTGGGAAAGACCTTAATAGCATATGCATTCTTGATGCCTTAGCTTGAGAGTTGTTTTGAATTTCTAAGTGGACGTGACTACTGCAATCCATTGCTATAAGAATACAGACTCTGGGTCATGACTGCAGTTCACAAAATTTCCTCTGAAATAGGCATGTGCTGACGTTTTCAGGAATTACGTGGTGCATGCCTGCCTTGCATCATCTTCTGCACTGGACAGTTAATGAATATCTGAGAGAATGCTGAGACAGTTTTCTGGGGCACGTGGAGGGAGGCTGACTCACTTTGACAGCCTTCTGGGGAGTTTCCCTTGGAGATCCAAGATGAAAACCTACCTGGCCTCAGCAGATAAGTCAGCAATACTATGGTCTTCCTTACAAACTGGTGAAGAATGAGGTAAAAATTACTGGGAACCATGCTTCAGAGTCCATGTAGATGCCTTTGAGCAAACAGAAGTCTTGGCAGGACCCCAGCAGCCAGCAGATGATAGGAGTGGCTCTGCCCACATCCAGAGCTCACCTGGTGTGTCTCCAGTACAGCAGCCACCGTAATCAAAGGTAACTTCTCTGTTGTGATGACTGATGCTCTCTGAAGATATGGGTGACTGGGAGGATGTCTTAATAAGATGACAGTTGGTTTTGTTTTTACAGTAACCTTCATTTCCCAATGCTTCCTTTCTGGCAAACATGTGATGGCAATATGTAAGACAGCGAAGAACAAGCTGAACCTCCAAAAGCATATTTTGACACGCACACTGGGATGTGGGAACTTTGTTTTGTGGTGGGGCCACCTCAGGAACACAGTGCTGTATTTCTTGTTTATTCACAGCATATGCACTGCCAAGGCCTCATGCTGGTCTCTGCACCTTGTTAGCTCTTCAGCAGCTCACCAGGCCCCAGCTGGCAGTGGCTAATTGCAATCAGCAGGTGAGAAATGCAGCATCTCAGCAACGGAATTGGCTCCAGCTCCGAGACATACTCTGGGAAGCAGGAATGCCCAGAAAAAAAAAAAAAACAAGGAGGTGCCTTAAACCTGAACTTCTGTGAAAGGCATTACTTGTGAAAGACATCAATGCACAGGACAAATCACATTTGCTTTTACTGGAAGTTATAATGGAACAATTTAGTGTTAAGAGATGGAAACCTTTCAGCATTCACCCCTGATGGTTTCTAGTTACAGTCTAATATCACTTGATGACTCTGTAACATGGCTTTTTTTGTAAGGCTGTAAGCATCTTTCTGAAGTTCAAAGAAAAGCGAGGATATAAAACGTGTCTTCCACTTGGGCCAGCAGTTCAAATATGGTACAGAGTCTTAGTGTCTGAAATGTGGCCTGCTGACATTGGCTATCAGCCGGTGGCCTCAAGGTGGTAGGCAGTTTTCCACTTCATTGTGGGTGTTATTTAGGAACCTGGAGTGCCAAAGACAACTTATGGCACAAGTGTGTGGTCTGTGTCTTGTAGCAGTGACTGTTTTCAGCTGATTTTGTCTGAGCTAAAGATATCTCTACCATCTTGTCAGTCAGAGCCCACAGCAGAGGAAACAGTGATTAAATCTGCAAGGAGAATTTGCTGCTTTCTCGCCCTGAGAAGCAGATCCTTGGAGGTCAAGGTTGAGTCACAAAAGCTGAGAAACTTGCCAGGCAGCAGTGTAAGCTTCTCTGCTGATAAATTTGAGAGAACTTCCATTTCCATGGCTAGCAATATAGTATCTTGACAGGTGCTCAGTTATCACAGCAGTAGGTATGTTACAGGACATAGAAAGCTATGGATGACGGATACATGTTTTGGTATTGTGAACCTAGGATTCCTCTGAGGTAGATCAGTGGGCCATTTCTAGGTGGTTTAATCAATGAGAATGAAGATTTCAGTCCTGAAAAAAAAAGCAAAAAACCTTCCTTCTTCCAAAAGAAATCCCACATTACTTCCTGTGTAGGGATGGCCAGTATAGCAGATATGTGATATTAGCATATGTGCTGAGCGGTTCCACATCAGTGATGCTGCATGCAGCTGCTGAAATGAAAAAGCATTGAGCAGCCTGGGAACAATGGGAGAGAGACCCGGATCCTTCTAATGCAAGCAGTGTGTCTGTGTTTATTTGTTTGCAATTGCGCCAATGTTACAGGATCATCGAGGGCAAATTCTTTTAGATACAGATCAGCACATGGGCAGAAAAAGCAATTAACATTTTATTATCATCCTGTTCATACGCAATTAAAATAGAGTTGATTCCCTTTCAGATAAAGATGCATAAATAAGTAGAGACTAGATTTGGGTCCTGAAGTAGACAAAGGTATGCTGAAAGTCGTAAAAGATCACCTGTCAATTCAGCTGCTCAGGCTGAGATGCTGCAGGAAAAGGTGACTGAGACAAGCAGAACACATGGGAAATGGCAAGCCAAACGGTGAGATAGGATGCAAACAGCTTTTTTTCTGTTGTTGTTTCAAAACCCAATTTTAATTGCTGTGGGTTTACAGATTAATGAAACAATAGATGTCTTGCAAAGAAACAGCTGCTTGGTGGGTAATTTTAATCACAACCTGGTGATAACCTCCCCTGGGAGTTCATTTTAGCTGCCAAATAACTTTTTTAACAAAGAGTAAAGATGATTGTGAGACTGTAGCTAGAGAACTGAACAAGTGGAAGCAATTGTGCAAACTGAAACACAACTCCATCTCTTGCATGCGTATCTCTGAGTAGAGGAAAAGGCTCAAGAACACAGATGACTTTGTCACGAGAACACAGCCAGTACCAGTATACACACAATCACTATTGCTGATCATCAGCTGGTGCAAAATGGCACAGCACATTTGATGCCAATTGATTGCACCCCAGCACGCCACCCATTAAGCAGTTTATTGAAGCACTCTGTTTGGATATGCTGCTTTGAGGCAGCCTCCACTGCTGAAATTGCTGGCAAATGGATGGAATCAGGAGCTTCCTGAGTCAAGCTAGATATTGGTCACTTAGCCTGACATTAATTGTCCCAGCAACCACACACTGTAAAAACATGCTTCTGCCTGTCTAGGGCAAACAGCACTAGTGACACTCCCTAAAAATCAGACAACCTGTCTGGTGAAAGCTTTTAGAGCCTTTCACAAGCTGCAAAAGAGCACATAAGTGATCGAAGGTGGTAGGGTGGGTGCATTATTGTTCTCATTAGAGCATCATCTACCAATTTATTGCAGCAAGAAGCCAGCAAATGCAAAGCCTTCTCTCTGTGTAAAAAAAACCAAACCAAACCAAAACAGTAAAAAACCACTGTGCTCTTTATGCAACATTTAAGATATTCAGGGGCTGGGCATGGGAGTTCTGTGGCTGTAGCCCTTTCTGAAGCCTGGCTCTCAGTTCATAAGAGCAGAGGAGAGGGCAGCGAGATGGCTGTAACAAAGATCACAGCACATAACTGTAGTGGAGCCTCCTGAGAGGACCTCAGGCACCATCTCAGGGCCCAGACTCTCTGATAATGTAAAGCACATGGGTTCCCCAGGATTTCATTGTAATGAAAAAAAATGCAACTTCTCAGCAGACTGCTAATTTTTTTGCATAAAAAGAAATAATGTCATTCTCTTGACACATGCTTCCAGCCACACATTTATTTGATAAAGTGGATTGATTTTTTTTCCCCATCTTCACTTACTTATGGCCTAGATCCTGTTGCCTTTGAAGTATGTGGTATCCGTAGTATAGGATCAAACATTTTAGCAGCTCTTGGATTAGAAGAATCCTACCCTGTTCTTCTAACAGCTGTCCATCCACATGCAGCCATCTGTCTCCCATCCTTCTAGATAGACAAGCTAATAGTTTTGCTTAAGATAATGCTAGTGGAAGAAATCATAGAACAGTTTGGGCTGGAAGGGATGTTAGAGATCATCTAGTTCCAGTCCCCCTGCCATGGGCAGGGACACTTTCCACTAGACCAGGTTGCTCAAAACCTCATCCAACCTGGCCTTCAAAACTTCCAGAGAGGTAGTGTCCACAGCCTCTCTGGGCAACCTGTCCCGTTGCCTCACCACCTCTTAGAGTGAAGAACTTCTTTCTGCCCTCTTCCAGTTTGAAGCCATTACCCCTTGTCCCATCACTATCGCCCCTATCATGCTTCTGTAACAAGTCCTTCTCCAGCTTTCTTGTAGGTCCCTTTTAAGTATGGGAAGGCTGCTATTACATCTCCCCAGAGCCGCCTTTTTTTCCAGGCTGAACAACTCCAATTGTCTCAGCCTGTCCTCGTAGGAATGGTGCTCCAGCTCCTTAATCATCTTTGTGGTCCTCCTCTGGACTTGCTCCAACAGGTCTTTTGTATGTTGCGGGTCTCAGAGCTGAACACAAGACTCCGAGTGGGGTCTTACAAGAGCAAAGTAGAGGAAATTCACCTCCCTAGATTTGTTTGTCACAGTTCTTTTTGATGCAGCCCAGGATGCGATTGGTTTTCTGGGCTGCAAGCGCACATTGCCGGGTCATGTTGAGCTTCTCATCAACCAACTCCTATTACTCAAAAAGCAAAATTATTTGGCAGTAAAATTACTTGGGAGTACCAAATCCTATTACCTGGGGAGCAGATGGGGTTCCACCATTCATTTACAACAACATTTGTGGTATCATCAGCAGTTCATCCTGTGACTGCTATTGACCAGAACTTTGAGAGACCCTGTGCAGTAACAACAGGTAATCCTTGTTTTGTTTCTCTCTATACAAGCTTAATAGTCAGGGACTTTAGGTCATAGTGGTGTGAGCAGCTGTGGGCACTCACTCAATCCCTACTAGCATCAGCTGATTGCAAGAGCATCAGAGGTGTTACTCCCTGGCTGGCGAGAGCAGCTGGAAGACTTGGCACATTCACTGACCCCTCTGGGACTTGGTTTGGCTGCAGTATGGTGTCTGCACAGTAAGGATTGGGAAACTCATTGGGAGTGCTGCACACTACTGTAATTTAGATGGAATGAATTAATAAAGCTCTCTGAAGAGCTGTGTGTGCTACACATGAAGCAATTTGCACCTGCTAGGGAGGCTGTGGCATTTATATGAGCAGGAGCAGCTATTCCACTTCTAAAAAGAAACTAAGGTTTGGAAGCTGAGGGAAGTGGCATACGTTTTCCCTACCCACAGACAGACCTGAGGTGTCTTGAGATGAATCTGAATCCTCTTGCCTCTTTGCTTTCCGAGCTATAGCAGCCCACCTCCTTGTAGAGAGGGAAACTGAGGAGAGCAGAGGAACAGTGGCCGGGCTATTCTGGTAAGCTAGGGACCCCTGCCTCCCACTCTGCTGCTCTCAGCCCAGCCAAATCTACCCGGTGAAAGCTGGCTGCCCTCCAGTTTCTAATGGGCAGTGACATGTCAGCTCATGCCCTGCAGAGCATCCCAGGGAAAGGGAAATCTCAATATTTTCAAATCCTTCTCACCATTAATCTCAGAAGGACAAAGCAACACAGGGGCCTACTCTCTGGTACAGGACTGACCTAATAGCACCTCATTTCACAGTGGTGCACTGTGGGCTGGACTGACAAGGAGAACTATTATAAACTACCTGGACCTTTGCAAAAGATAAGGGTGAGAAGGCACTCATGGGAGGGATTGCAAATGCTTTACCAGTGCTCCAGTCCTGCACCAGGCTTCAGAGTGCTGCTGGCACTGGAAAGTGTGCTGATCATCAAAATCTGGAAAGAAACTCCTGAAGCAGCCTCCATTGCTACAGAGGGCAGACCATCCAGCCCTGCGCTAGCAGTGTGTTGTGCCTGGTTTGCAGAGAAAATAAACTGCCTGGCTGGCTGCAAAAGCATCTCCTTCTGAGGAACACACTGGATAGCCCTGATTTAGCTACCACCTCCCAGGGGAGGCCAGGATCCCAGGCACCTCAGCAAATTCAGGCTTAAATGTTGCTAAGTTTCTGAAATTTTGCTGGCCACTCCTTTTCTTTGTGGCTGTAGATCAGAGAAAGCAGATGGTTTGTCTAAACAAAGGTCAGACTTGCTGCTCAAGAGGCATCAGACCAGTGTTGCGCTGCAATGAGCAGTGTAACACTATCAGGTCACACAGCTAAAGAGTCCCCTTGGGAAGGGGAAAGCATTACCCCTCCAATGAAATTCCTCTTTTATGAAAACATGCACAAAAAACCACACAAAATGAGCAATCAGATGATACTCAGATAGCTGGTACCTTCTAAGTGACTCAGATAAGAGCAGGCAGTAAAAGCAGCAGAATCTCCTGCTTAAAACATCCTAAGGGTGCAAAACCATGCCTCAAACAAGAAAACATAGTTTTTAGGTGTGTACCTGAGCCTGTTGCCAAATAAGGAGTAGAGTCAGCAAACAAACACAAGAGATTGACAAGTAAGTAACTAGCACTGGCTACTCCAGCAGCTGGATATACCAGGGCAAAGGAAAGATAAAATTTAATTGCTTGCATTTCATCAAAGGCAGAGTTAAGCCAAAATGTGAGCAAGCTGCATAATCAGTTACCTGAAGTTGTCTTTTACTTCTCATTCTTTAAGAAGGAAGCATTGTTTTCTGTCGAACAACAGTAAAGCTCATGGGGGAACAAGTGGAATCTCATATTAGTTCAGTAGAGCAGACATCACTAATTACCTTCTTACCTTGTAGAATGTCAAATTAGTTGGAAAAAAAAAAAAGATCAAGCTACTCTTAAGTACAGTGATTAAAGTGATCAAAAGCTCCTAACAGCACAGAGAGCGCAGCAAGGTTGTAGTTGTGTTCTAAAACCTGCATTTCATAATGGAAGCTAACAATAAGAAGCAAGAAGAAATGTAAACATGAGCATTTTGCAAATGTGCACACTGAATTCCACAAATCGTCCCAAATGTGGACTTTTGGATTTAACCTCAGGCTTCAATCTCAAACACTGTTCTTCCAAAGTGATGAGAGGCTTGTAGGAAGAAGTGTAATATTCTCTCTTCTGACCTTCAATTGTCTTGGCTACAAAACACTCTTATGCCATTATTTTAGAGGGTCATTAATAGTCTGAAACATAAGGAGGTGCTGCACAGGTTTAAAAGACCTAGGCCAGCTTCTGTATCAGCATTCAAACCAACCTTCAGACTTTCTTCTAAAGTCTACATTGCCATCCACCTCTATATCTGGAATAAAACGAATCTCATTACTTCAGTGTATTCATATTTATCTTCACAATGCTACTGTGTGGACTAAATGCTCAGTATCTTTTTACATACTTGGAACAACCCCGTGTACAGGTCAAAGCCTAGACTTTTCATAGGTCCCTTTAGGCACCTAGCAGAAGTGTTGAAGCTGGCAGACTAAATTTTTCTGCATAGTCTGCACAGAGAAACACATATTTCGGCATAGAGAAACACAGGCAACAGAGTAGGGCAATTTATTTAGGCTCCCAACTCCCTTCACTGGCCCTCAAGGTAACACAGCTTCCTAATTTAGACCATGCTCCTATCATAGGGATTTCCAGTGAGATAGGAAGAATTAGGTGCAATAAACCCAGACCTAAGTGATTTATCCAGTGTCACACTGGGAGCCTGTTACAAATCAAAATTTAAAGTCATGTTTCCCTGGATCCTAAACTATTCCATTATAATAAAATTATTTTGTTGTTTTGACTCTTGCCTCAGCAAGGCGTTAGTTTTGTTCCTCTTGGAAATTTAGGTTTGTCCAAATTAAAAATCTGCAAGAAGCAAAAAGATGAAAACTGTGACCAATGACAGTCACAGTGTCTATAATGGCCCTTTTGTGTAACCCATGAAAACGAGAGAATCTGTGTTAAGTTTGATAGACTTGGAGTTAAACCCATGAACTCCATATGAAAGGTAATTGGCTGATTTTATAAAGAAATCCCCCAAATGAATATGATTTTACTTGAGATCATTTACCTAAGCAAACAGAGCCAAATAGACACTCAATGGATGTAAGCCAGACTTCTTTATCAGTGTTGCATTAGTTTACAGCAGGACTAAATTTGACCTAGAATATCTAACAGGTTATTTGATAATCAGGACATCTTTGAGGGATCTGGAATGATTGCTTCTGCTCTTGGCCTTGTGTTTCTTCAGCAGGTGAAAGAGGCAATTTTGCAAAGTTTTCACAGAGATTACTGGAAATTCTGGAGAAGATAAGATTAAGACTGATGAAATATATACAAGTATTGTTTTTGGCATGCTCATAAGGTCTTGCAAGAGAGAAACTCATTTTCTCTTTGAAACTGAGCAGAACTGAATCTCAAGATGCAGTAACATTATGATTTGCACAGAAAGGGAGACTGCAAGCAAACCAGGAATGAGAAATTTTAAATTCAGTTTGGTAACCAAAATATCTTTTGCTCATTTGCATTTTCTGTCCTGCAAAATGTAATTTGGGAAGAAAGGAACATCCTGTCCTTAATTTCTTACCTAGAAATTATTTTTAATAAAAGGTAAGCAACATTCCTATCAAAACTCTGTCCATTAGTAAATCATCTGGCATCACTCCTGTTATTCCTAAACATCTCCATCTTTAAGAACTGGGCAGCAGTGTGGGTGGAGAACTGCTGACTGTTCATTCTGTAGTGCTCTGGGATCTTCAGGCTCTCCAAAAGACATGAAGGCAGTGGAACTGTCTGAAAACTGCTGAGACAAGGGGGCTCCACAATGCTGAATGTTTTGGGTGCAAAGGAGAGGATGGTGGAGGGAAGTGGTAGTTAACAGTTTGTTCTCTATCTAATACAGAGCTTGGTAAACAACTCAGAATTAAGAGAATTCAGCCTTTTCCTTCACAACTGTTGCAAGCATGGACACTTGTAGGCATATGACTGAAAACATACATGTTTTCAATGTTTACAGCAAAGCATCTCCATTGATGGCTGTTCTGCCACTGAGAAAGGGAGGGCAATTTTATTTTTCCTGTATGTGCAACTAACAATTACAGGAAGCCCAGTTTGCCTCCCACTTCCCTTTTTCTCTTTCCTGTCTCTTTTCCTCTGGGATCTGACACCACTAGCCTAAGGTTCTGGGTTACCCCTAACATCGCTTCTCCCCTCTTCCTTCCAAAAGTTCTAAAAAGTTAACAAGTGAAATTTGTGGGTTTGTTTTGCAGAGGAAAACCCTGGGGAAAACAGAGATAGCACATGTCTTCTGGAGTTTCAGCTTTGGGTGCATCTGTGGTGCTCAGTGCGGTGCTGGACAGTGGTGTGCAGCATGTTTTTAGTGCCCACTGCAATGGTACAGACTCCTTTCCAAATTTCTGCCACTTTCCTTAAGGCCTGACCTCAGTAATCAATATCTTCAGCTAATTTTGGCCCCAATTTAATCCTTGCAGCAGTCATCCTACTGGCACAGACTTATCCAGTGGAAAAAGTTGGAAAGAGCCTGATCCCCCAGGAGACCCAGGAGATACCTGCAGGGATGTGGCTGCACATAAGAGGCTCACTCCTCAATACATCTTCAAGGCATTAAAATCTCAGCATTCACTGAGAGGCTCCAAGAAAGTTAAACACAAAATCCGAATACACTTAGAAGCGGAAATCCTGTGGTAAGGGGAACAGTGGGTGCCACAAAGTTTCTTGCTGCCTCCGTGTGTGCAGCTGGATTAAATGCCAGACATGCTTTTACACTACAGCACTGCATCCCTTCTGGAGGGCAGAAAGAGGCAGCACAGCAGTGAGAATGGCAGGATGCCTGGGAAGGATCTGGTTTTGTTCAGGTACTTCCCACAGCCTTGGTCTATGTTACGGGAAAGTTTTCCTTCTGTGTGACTGTGAAGCAGGGAGATGTCTGGTTTCCCTGTTACACAGGCAGTTTACAGCTGATCACTAAAGTGAACCAATTATCCAGATATCTAGACTCATGCTCTGACCCTAACAGTGTCCTTCCGGCACAGTTCCTGCATGCATGCTGTGAACAGACCTGGGAATGCAGCCCAGTTTGAGACCGTAATAACCTAGACCAGTGGTGCCCAAAGCCTTTTTATCACTGCTTACCATGCCAAACAGATCCTTTTACTGTATTTACACTGATGAAGTCCTGTCCACTACAGCTACGATTCTTGGTCAAAATTAAAGCATAGGCAGCTTTTCTTAAATGTTTCTACTGATCCTCCTTGCCCCTACATGAGCAGTAGTCTTTTCTTCCCCACAGATTCTTATGCACACAAGCAGTGGAAGCAGCCAGTGCACGTGTTGCAGTCCTAGTGAAGTTGCACTGGGCTTCCTCCACTCAGGATGTGGCCTTTGGGATTTCTACCCAGAAAACTGGAAGAAGGCAGCAGGACAGCAGGTTTTTTGTGGCTGTCTTTGTCTTGTTTGCATTTTTTCAGTTCAATTTCACCCTCTGGCTCAGGGGACTTGTTACCTGCCTCACTAGACAGGATGTTTCAGTTCTGTAGGGTTCCAATATGCAGTGATGGCAGCTATTTGCTCAGCTCCCCAGTGCTCAGGGACAGTGTGGGCTAAGCAGCACCTTCAAGTTTCTGCTGATCCCTCCTGGAACAGCACAGCCCTATATGTGGCCTTACAAATTGGCTTCACTTTCCTTCTTACTTAAAGCTACAAATTAGCAGCCAGCAAAACATCTTGGTGTCAGCCGTGGCCCTCCTCAGTTTCACAGCAGCAAGGGGCAAGAGAAAATTGAGAAACAGGAAAACAAAACAAAACAAAACAAAACATCATATAAGATGGGTCCTAGCTTCCTTCCCTCTCACTGTAAGATTTCTTAGGTCCTCATAGCTTTTTGGTTCTATGGGTATGATGAGAGGTATGTCAGTATTATTATCTGTCCAAAAATCGTGCACAAAATTTCCGAGTGATGCACAGGACTGGAGTGTATGCAATATGAGAAAGTGCAATACTCATTTCAGAGGTGAGCAATGATAGCTGTAAAAAACAGAGCTAAAGTGTCAGGGCACAAAGCAGGTCAAGTAGCCAGTACCATCAAAAATATTTACATAGGTGTCATGGGGCAAATTCACTGAGTAGGGTTCCCAGGAGCCATGTGGTTTTCAGGAGTACAAGTGCTTACAGAACAATTCAACATTATGGAAGTTTCCGCAAGAAGGGTTTTCAACTCTAGGATTTAATCTGTATCTCCTGCATACAGTGCTTAAATTGCAAGAATATACTTGTTCCTTAATTGCAAAAGAGCACCAAGGATCTGTAAGCATTTCTGCCAGTGGGATTGCTGAGTGTTGGCATAATCAGAGAAACCCTTGACTACAGGCTTTCAAGTGTCTGGATCAGCTCTGGAGCAAGAACATATGAGGACAAAAAAAAAAAAAAAAAGATGAAAAAAAAAAAGCTGTAGGTCAGAGTGCTTGTTGCCATGCTAAGTGGAATTTTTTTATTCCCCACCCAAACCAGATAATTCAGAGAAGGTGGTCCGGATTAAATTCATGAGTTCCTGAATGGCTTCTACCAGTTTTTAACATGGTGAAATTTCCATCTCCTTCTAGAAAGGTCTTAGTTAAGTAAGGTGAGAGTATCACCTTGAAACGTATCCTGATCAGGTTGTGCAACCTCTGCCCACAGTGCTGCCCTCGGTTCAAGTAGCCACTTACAGTCATTGTACTCCCAGAACCAGCTCTGTGTATATTTACACCTTTGGTGTAGATGTCCCTTTTGTAGTACCGCCCAGCCAGGGATCTCCAAGACCCACATAAATATTTGTTATGAAATTCTAATGCAAGCCTGTGAAAAAGTTTAGGATTTCTCATTCTCATATAAAGAGGAGTAAACAGAGGTGCCAAGCTGGTAAGTGCTTTGACCAAGATTAAAGCTGTTGCTGGAAGACAATTGGAGTAATAAATTACCAGTGGAAATATGGAGTCTTGCATTCAAATTCCTGCCTTTTACTGACAGAGCTGAAGTTTTGAGACTGCTCTATCTTTAAGAAACCACCAGAGTTCATTTGGCCTTCATCAAGCCTCCTGATTGCCTGCCATTTCATTTCTTTGCTTTTGAATCTATGTGATTAAAGGAAACCTGATTTTGTTTCCATACTGTCTCTGGACTACTGATGTCTCAAGGCCTGCCTGCGGCAGGAGGTGGTTTCCTGGGACAGAGGAAGAGGATGCACAAGGACCGCCTGGGGGGTGTGATGGTGTATGGCTGCAGCCACCATTGCTCAGCCGCTGCAAACACACATACAGAGACAGTGTCCACCCCTGGGTGCAGCCACCTGGATTTGAACACTTCAGAGCTCTTCAAAGTCTGGGTGCTGGCACATGCCACTGCCCATGCTGCTGTGTCCCTGCTGCTGTGGGTGTTACATATACTATCTAGAAGACACAATCTTGTTTCTTTCCTATGTGCCCACATGCACATACAGGCAGGGAGGTGGCCAGGGACAGAGAGGAATGAGCTAAAGAAGAAAGCATATGAGTCCTTTTGACAGCATGACCATGAACATCCCAGTTACCTACAGGCACATTAGCCAAGGCTGTTTTATCTCTCATCCCTCCCGACCGTCACCTTGACAGCCTAGTTCCCATGCATCTATGTGGGAAACTAGGGCTGAAGGTGCCCCTCAGCAGGCAGCTTGCCACAGCTATCAGATGATCTCCCTCGGCAGCACACCACCTCCTCTGTAACGCTTTCACCTGTTGTCTGCTTGGCTCCCCTGCCACTGCTGATAGCATCGCCACCATGACCTTGAAATCCTTCTCACAAGTGCCACCCTGTCTCTTAGCAGTGGGAAATCAGATTTTCCTTCCCTCAGCACCACTCCCTGCATTTTCATTTCTGAAGAAGGAGCCAGAAGGAGGGAATGAAGTTTTTCCCTCTGCAGCAGTGACTCTATTTTCAGCTGTAGCCCAACAGATTGCTTCGCTCTTCAGCCTTATCATCCAATACCACCTTAATGCATGCAGCTACGCAAGGTTACTATTAGTGACTGATATCACTGGTGCTGCTGGCTGGAGGTTTTAACCCTACATGAACCAAAATCTCCTCTATACCACATCCTTTGTATTCTCTGGGATTTCAGATGATAAGAGTTATTATTAATTTTAGAGGGGTTTTTGTAAACAAGAAAATACAGTAAGTTGGTTATGTCAGAGGAAGACAAAGAGAAAAGTCAGTCGTTGTCTAGGACCAAATCAATCAGCGGTTTATCATGCACAGAGTGACTGACAGCTCTGACCCTCTGGCATCGTAATTTATTCACCAGTCTCATCTCTTTGCTAGTATTGCATGTCATGATTTTAAAAATGTATATATAGAAGCAGCTAGATGGTTATATTTAGCACAGCCGTAGGTATGGAAGCATTTCTTTTTTTAGCTTCTCTCAGTACAAATATAAAGATAGGAGAGAATCAAACGGCCCCTCTGCACCTTCTGTGCTCCTGTGAAAGTGTCCCCTCCATTTGGCAGCATGCCCAGAGGACTCTGCAGAGCTGCTCCTGAGGAAGGACTCTGGAAAGAACTGATTGAGGAACAGTGAGTTTACAGGATGTTCCTCAATTTCAGCAACAGCCCCCCCCCAAAATCTCATTCCGGTGTGGAACAAAAATGTGGTACAAAACAGAAGTTATAATTTTTTTGCTCCTCAGAAGACCAAAAAATTTACTTTGACCTTTTCAAAATTATTTGGAGGTCACAGGGGTTGTACCAATTGGTAAGTGGGAAACCCCAAAGGAATGATCACCCCTGAGTTAAGCACCTGCTCCAGATTAAACATTCTCCAATTCAGGATCCCCCAAATGCACCCTCCAGATTGGCTCCGGTCCAAGAAAGAGAAGTACCAGCAACTTTGTGAGATCGTCAAGGCTCCCAACACTTCTGGACTACTTCCACCCTGGTAAACTGGGAAAACTGAAGAAACTGAGCAGCTCCAGAATGCAGGTCCAAGCACTGGAAGGAAACCAGGGACCGCAAAGACTTTCTGGAGACTACTGATGTCCCAGCTATATCCTTTCAGAGCATGTCTAACTGCACAAATCTGCATTTTCCATGGAAAAGTTATTCCAGGCAGTCCTGTTTTCAGACCAGGCATCAGAGATCCTTGGCTGCTGGATCCTTGAGAGCTGCTGGCTGGAGGAGTGAATGTCACAGTCAGGGAGTGGGGGGCACAACATATGGGCCTGCCTGGGGGGGGTGTGAGGTCACTCACCTGCTGCCAGCTGTTTCTGACAGCTGCATCCCACAGTCTGACATCAACTGTAACCACTGAAAATCATGAAAACCAGGCAAGCTAATGTGTACAGGGACTTTTTGTCAGATCTGAAAAGAAACCTCTGCTCTGGCCTGAGGAAGGGTTTGCGTGCCTCATTATAGCTGTTTTTTTCAGGCTGTTACCAGCCGCTCTGATAAAAGGTGTTAACTCTCCCTGCAGATCTCACTTTGCTTTTACAGTAGCCCATAAGGAGTACAGGCTTATAAGTAGCTTTTTATAAATGCACCATAAAAACAAAAACTTGCTTGCATTTTTTAATGCTGTTGTCTATTTACATTGCAGCTTTCCATTTCAGGTCTGTTTGGTCTCTACTGGTCTGCCCACACATGAGCACGCTCATGTGTACATACACAAATCAAGCAGTACGCACCCTTTCCTGTGCAAATATGCTTGTTCCTCAGGCAGTTGCATATCACAGACCAGTGACACCTCCACAACTTACCTTAGCATTTGGAGGTAAGTTTTTCATGTGTTGACCTCAAGCCTGCACACACACAAAATTATCTTTGCTCTTAAACTCTCAAGCCTTATTTTTCACACTTCCCAGCAAGAGCAATGCAGACCTAAGAGTGTATTTTATAACAATTGAGCAAGTAATAATATCTTCTTCAAAGTAGAGCTACATAATCCATGTATACCTGCCTGGAGCTGGCCTGAGCAGAACTCCCACAGGGCTGAGGCCAGGGTGATGGACACAGTGTCACAGGCTGTTTGGAGACCGCATCATTCGCATCCTGGGTATTGGTAAGGGCTTGCAAGTTATTATCTCCCTTGCTCAATGGGAGAGAGAGATAAGGAGTACTTTCAGCTGAGTCTAGACACATAGGGCAATGATAAATGCAAATCCCTTGTTCTCTGCACAATGGAGGTAACATCTTCAGCAGCTTCTCCCTAGGGGGAGGGAGGCACAGTCTGGCTGACCTCATGCAGGAGGACAAAACCTAAAAAGACAAGAACTTGTAGGAAGTAGCAGCTATGACAGAGAGTGGGAAAGGCATTTTGGGGTCTAGGATCTCAAAGGTATGGGACTGTCCTGGCCTTGATCTCTGAGGGTTGGGGATAGGCCACTGCCTGGCAGCAATTCAGCCAAAAGTAGCAGAGTGCATGTTTATTTTGGTTTAAATTAAGCAATTTTTTTTTAATTTTTTTTTTTCTTCTTCTTCAGTTGAACCTAACCAAGGTCAGCACTCACCCTGGCCTGGGCATCTATAAAACAGAAGTAAGCCCTGGGACGTGCCTCACAGCAGCTCTGGCACATTAAACTGTGTGCAGGTGAGGCCAGCTGCAGTGGCAGCCTCTCACTGGGGAGCAGAGAGGAGGAGCTGCCCTAGCTTGCTCCCAGGGCTGCGATTGATAAAACCACAGCCAGCAAATATGTGCATAAGTCACTGGGAGATATGTCCTTGGGACACAATGAGATGGTGATGGTTCAGGAACTGACTGCCCTGAGCCTAGCCCTGACGGGATCCCTCTTTGCAGAGGTCTGAATGCCTGAGGTCTGCTTGTTAAAGAAATATAACTTTTTCTTGCCTGTTTTCAACCTTGAAGGATGCATAATCACCACTATTTGAGGAAGCTGATTGATAATTATGCTTACTGAAAGGCATTTCCCCCTGTGTCTTTATGAAAGACACGATGCTGTCCTGCAATACACAGCATAGCTCTAAACTGCACAGAAAGTTAGTGGAAAACCATCACCTTTTCCAAGGTGTTAAATGACTAGCATGGACTTGCATACTTAGTGTAGTGTACTCTTTTCCCCTCTCTGCCACAATCAATACCACTCTGATTTCTTTATCGTGGGGGATGGGGGATGGAGATTAGCGATCCCGTTCATACCTCAGCTTTGGCATTTTGATTCCCAAACAGCCCATTCACTAGTAGCATAAAAATAATGTAAAAACAAATACATCAAATAAATGTAGCTTGAAGACATCTCTATTACAAACCTGCTCTGTATTCTATAAGCAAAATATGTACTGTGCATACAAAAACTGGGGGAATGAAGGGATGCAGGTATTAACATTGACATATCAAGTGGTTCCTTCATGAGACCATATTATCTATGCAATCACCTACAAGTATTTACATTTCATGAATGACGTTTTCCAAATAGCACCTCCAGCCTTACCACCTCATGCTGTTCTTGGATGAAGTTCAGGTGAAGCACGAGGCCAAGCTGATGCTTACAAAGGGTGTTTTATGGAAGACCCAGCTGCAGGGGGAAGCCATGGGTGTGGGTGACTCTGAGTCAGGGTAATTCTGCAGCAGTGAGAGACCTGTGCTGCTGGACATACAGCACTGTGTTTCTGGAAGACATTGTTCAACACCCAAGACAGGCAAGGCCCCAGGCAGAAAAAGGGTGGGGAAAATCATTAGCTGGATTCAGCCTCATTCTTTGACCACACAGTTGGGTAACCTTTTTTCATGTTTTAGTATGGCTTTCTTTGAACATGGTTTAGTGTAGGCAGGCCCTGCAAATTCTTTTCTAGGACTCTTCTTTGTCACAGATATATCTAATTTGTCACTCATGGGGTGACGTTGGTGGCTGAACTCACAAGGCATTTTTACAGCTCTCATCTGATGAAAACCATGCTAATGAGGAAGAAGGCTTAAAAAAGCCACCTGTTCTGCAAATAGCCTCCTTCTGTAGATATGCTGACCTAACAAAAACAGTACTAGCAGTTCAGAAAGTTTGAAAAACACCATAATCAATTAATGGATTTTTGTCAGTATTGACCTACTCCTAAATCCTGACCACTAGTTCAGATAGGGCACCTTATGACACTAATAGAACAAATACTGGTGTAATGATGTTCCAGCATCATTTCAGCAAGTTGCCTCCACATATCAGACTGACTCCAGACCTTCTCCATGTCTGGACTCCAGCACAAGTTACCCATTTTACTTACTTAAATTCCCAATGAGGCACATGTTAATTCTTTACTTCTTCTCCTAAACCATTGTGATTACATTTGCTTTTAAAATGTACCTGTTACCTTGGATATACTTTAGAGGGTAAACTGAAAAAACACCACCACCACTCCACCCCCCTTTTTAAGAAGTGAAGTGTCTGGGAATGAAAGGTACTAATATTGTAAAAATTATTGACCTATGACCCTCCCATTCAAAGCAGGATTACACATTTTGTGCAAGGATGATTTATATGACCCCGTGTAAAAACGTGGCTTGCATTTTTATAAACATTTTTTTAGCATACTAAGAAGCAGAGGTTAGGGCTAAACTCCCACTCTGCCAGAGGGAATGTGATCCACTGCTCCCACCTTTTATACTCTTTATCCTCTGTCTTCCAGCTACCCTGGGGCGTGGGTGCTCCCAGACAGCTGTTGTAAAACATTTGACTGTTTCTTGGTGATGACTGAAGAAAACAAACGAGTTCCCATGAGAAGTTAGAGAGGTTCACAGTTATGCTTCATAAATAGATAGGCATAGTCCAACTGGAGAAATAAATGAAGTTAGCATTCAGCTGTATGTCCCTCCAAGTGCACTCCAACTGCTGGAGTAATTGTGCTGCAGCCAAGGGAGCAGGGCCATGGAGAAAGGTTTTCTCCCCAACTGCAAAAATTCCTGTGGCCCCTCTGAGGTCTCTTTTCCCATGTTTCATCTCTAGCGATGGGTACGACCACTGGTCAGGGGAATATAGCTGCTGCGTTCAGGTCATGACTCTCTGAACTTCCTCAGTCCTTTTCTGTGATGCTTAGGAAAGAGCCACACTTTAAAGATATTCTGTTAACTTGGAGTCCCATCCGAACCTATGCCATTGGTATCCAGCTTCCTCACAGGCAACGGTCCTGGAGCAAATTAAGTTGCAGTGCCTTTCTCAATGGTAGCTGTCTGGGCATTGTCCAAAGCTCGGTGAACTTCATTGCCTTTTGGTGGCTTTTCAACCAGAGCCTTCCTGAATCTCATCTTCAGAACAACATTATGAGCTTTGCTTTTACAGTTGAACCTTAAAGTTCCTCTAAAGTAGGATAAATAAAACTCAGCTTTGAAAGAAGTGCTTGCTACAAAAATTGAGCCTATGAAGACCAGTCTGACATGTAACAGGCTTCTGTTTTGTGGATTCTCCAAATATCATAGTTCCTACAAGAGAAGGGATGAGCTAAGCCTTCTGGAGCTAAGTCCATCATACTTACAACACACTTAGATTAATGATAATCAGATAATTATTACTCTGTAAGGAAAGGATCTCTCAATAAACCCCAGCCCATTACAGGACATGGTTCTGCTGGCATCAGTCATTGCTATTTCCACAACAGGTGCCACTATTTCTCAATTAACAAACCTGAGGCCTGATCATCTGGCACTGCAGGTCTGATCCAGACCCCATTCATGCATTAGGAAATTTTTCCTCACCTTCTACAGGCACAGGAGGAATTGAGAGGATGGGAGTTAGCATTGTGTCAACTCAAACAAGGACACAATACGAAGTTGTCTCATAAAAATCTCAGAAAAAAATATTGTACAAAAGCCCTGCTACCAAGACAGATAATGAAGATGATGAATGGTTGCTAGTTTTACATTCCTCTGGACTTTATCTCCTTACTCATTTCAGGTCTGTGTGACCATCTGATCTATCTTCTGGACCATTGTTTTCCATTGTGATTCTCAGGCTCACATGGAAAAACTTCTCATGGCACAGCAGTATGACCGCCCTCTATATAGATCTGCTCCCACTGTCCTCCTGTCTAAATTGGGCCATAACACCTGAAGAAAGGCCTGGAAGGGTGAATTTTACCCACTGCTGGTAGTTTGCGGAGAACCACTACATGTAGCCTGCAATTCATGCCTCCTTCACACAGCCAGAGTGTGAAAAGGGGTCTCAGCAGAAATTAAAATCAGCCTCTGAGTGCCACTGAGAACAAGCAAAGATAGCACACTCCTGATGACAACCAGGGGATGTAGGGACCTGTACAGAAAACGGACGGCTCAGTCACATAGCAGAGCCTGTACACAGTATTTACAGAAAACTGGTACCTACAGGCATTTACAGAATTGCATGAATGGGAGAAAATGTTTGAATGATGTATTGCTGTGCAGGCAGCCACCATGTGGGACCCATACAGTCAGCCTCCTGTATCATGATAATAGTATTTTGTCAGTAGTCTTGTCATCTCCACCTCTGAAAGTGTTCATCTACGGTTTGCCCCTTAGTGAACCAAAGGGTCATTTCTAGTCCCTGGCACCATGCTTGCTGCCTTAAAATGAACAGGGGGAATGATTGCATGTAGGAAAATAGTGCCCTGAAAGGAAGAATTAGGGGAAACCCATACTCACAGCTTTCTCTGGAAGAGCTGGAAAATAGCTGTTTCCTGAGCCCCGGGCATAGATGGACTAGGGAAAGGAGGAGAGGTCTGAGAGCACTGACTGCACTGGGGCCACCAAAGATGGAGGGCTGAACTCTGACCTGGTATCTTTGGTAGTGATGCTAATGAAAGCATTATGCACTGAGGAGTCATGTTGAATATTAGACAGGACTAGGCAGGCTCTTTGCATCTACCTGTTATATGGGAGCTACAAAGTCATGCAGTTGCTACCTCAAAGAAAGATTTGCAGTCAGACTGCATTCATGTCAGCTGAAGGCAGATCATGGCCTCCCGAAGGACTTCAAAGTTAAGATAACAAGCACACACACACACAGAGAAACGTGGTCTGCCTGGAATTCCTTTGCAGGGTCACTAAGGCACTGTAAAGCCAGCTCCGGGTTGAATGTGCTGGCTTGCCTGTAGCCCTGCCAGTAAAATACATGTTTCTGAGTGCAAACCTCAGTACTTAGAAAAGGAGTGATGTGTGGAACAGTCCTGTTGCCAGAGCAGGAGTGCAAACAGTACCTCTAGATCAAGATATTTATGCATGCAATCTGTTGTGCCCAGGGATCACACAGCTTGACCTGTACCATATCACAATGTAGAAACTGAGACTGGTATACAAGTCAGAACAAAGTTTCTGGATCAGCCTGGTAGTGCATTCCTGAAAGCAGCCAGAGGTGGATGGGGAGGGAAGGAGTAAGAAGTGCATGGCAAGCAGATGATCCATCTCATTGCCACCTCCTCAGCTTTTGGCATATGTGAAACTTGAAGGACTGTCTGAGCTGGAGCTTTCAGCTAAAGCTCTGTGCCTGCAGCATTTGTCCAGCTTCCCAACTTTGACCAAGTCCTGTTGAAACCTGTTTATACTGGGGGCCTCCACATTATCTGGTGGCAATGAGTTCCCCAGTTCAATTATGTATGGTATGGAAAAGCATTCACAGAATCATAGAATGTTTCAGGCTGGAAGGGACATCTAGAGGTCATCTGATCCAACCGCCCTACACAAATAGGGACATCTCTACCTAGGGCAGGTTGCTCAGAGCCCCATCAAGCCCATTCCAGTGGTCTACCACCCTCATATTAAAGAACTTTTTTCTAATATCCAGTCTAAACCTATCCTTTCCTAACTTAAAACCATTGCTCCTTGTCCTATCATTACAAACCCTTTTGAATAGACCTTCCCCCGCCTTCATGTAGGTCCCATTCAGGTACTGGAATGTCATTATAAGGTACCCCCAGAGCCTTCTCTTCTCCAGGCTGAACAGCCCCAACTCCCTCAGCCTGTCTTCATATAAGAGATGTTCCATTCCCCTGATCATCTTGGTGGCCCTCCTCTGGACACGCTCCAATATGTCTACATCCTTCTTGTGCTGGGGGCTCCAAAAGTGGATGCAGTACTCCAGGTGAGGTCTCACCAGGGCAGAGTAGAGGGCCAGAATCACCTCTCTTGATCTGCTGGCCACAGTTCTTTTCATGAAGCCCAGGATGTGATTGGCCTTCTGGGCTGTGATTGCACATTGGTGGCTCATATCCAGTTTTTCATGCACCAGCACCCCCAAGTCCCTTTCCACAGGACTGCTCTCCAGTATATCCTCTCCTTTGCATTTATTTCCAATCAGATGCCCGGTAATTTCAAAGGAGTTCCCATTCTGCCCTATTGAATTTGGAGGATGTGTGCCCAGTGGCTAGACCACAGGACTGGATATCTGAATTAATTCTATTTTCACCTTTGTCATTCTTCTAAAAGATCAGGTGTTATTGTTATTCATCGGAGTGAGTTTCACCTTCAGACAGCTCAATTAAAATTACCCCAAGCAAATAGTGATCCGGAATCTGGACTGAATTGACATAGTTGAGACTAATGTCACCTGTATATCCTCAGAGACCAGGTGAAAACTAAGCTAGGCAATAAAGGTAAAAATTCTATTTTAAATTTCCAATGCCTGATCGATTTGTGCAATTGAAAACACTGCCAACATGTAATGAAATAACTTGTCATACAGTAGCAGACCCTATTATATAGCAGAATGCCTGTAGTTACAGAAAGATAAAATCCCACGTGAAAGGGAAAAAAACATGTATTCTCTAAAACCAGCAATCTGCATACTGACCTAAGAACCATCTATCTATCAAGCCATTGTAATTGTGGGGTTTGCTATTTCTATTGACGAGTCTTCGTGTCACTTGTTGTTTGCCAGTGCAACAGCACAAAAGTCTTGAAATAATTCAACTAGACCAAAGAGTGCTTAACATTCTACATTAGCAGCAGAGAGAGGTTCACAGACATAAAGTTGTTGCTCAAAATGAGAAGTGGTAAGTGTCCGTGTTAATTATAGTCTTGGGCACATGCTAGTACCACACTCATAGCCCAGCCTTAATGGGATTTTGTTTTTTCTTCT
This sequence comes from Megaceryle maxima, assembly GCA_024605025.1. Lineage (NCBI taxonomy): Eukaryota > Metazoa > Chordata > Aves > Coraciiformes > Cerylidae > Megaceryle > Megaceryle maxima. The sequence continues at coordinate 68,370 of JANHGN010020540.1, read as the reverse complement.
TTTAGAGGCAAAAAGCAACAAGGAAATTCAGGCAGCCTTTCTGCAATGGGTTGTCTGCATCTAGGACGTGTACAAATCTCTTCACATTTATTTAGAAACTAAGGCAATTAAAACACCCCAGGCCCCTCCTGTTAACTCAGAAACATCATTATGAAGATGCTTATGCTACAGCAGTTTACTACGCTCGGTTTACTGGAAAACTGGAAAGCTGCATTTTCAGCCATTTGATCAACAATTTCCTGAGGTTGCTAATGACTTGCAAAAATCTACCCAACAGTAACAACCTCAGGGAGACTCTGTTGTCTCCTCTGAGAACGCTTATTTGTTTTCAGAATGAGAAATTTAATTAGGCAAGTTTTTTTGGCAGAGGAGTTCATGCCTTTCGCCCTCAACAAGCAAGCCCTGTGTGACTGCCCAGTATCACCCGGGAGGCCGAGCCTTGGCAGAACCGAGGACCAACTGGGGCAAAGGAAATCAATCTGATTTGAAACTGGTTCCCACTGTATTTTCCCCATTCTTGTGCATGCTAAGTAGCTGAGCTCCCCCCCACACTTTTGGAGTTTACCCCTGTGCCCATGTGTGGGCTCATTCGTGCACACGTTTCATGGCCAGGAGGAGGGCTGGGGGGAGAGGCTGGGGCTGCAGTGGGAGATCCACCATGGCTGCTCCAGGGCTGGCCAGGAGTGCCACCACATGCAGCCAGGTGGCATTCCCCCAGCGGGGCGATTGCTGGGAAAGGTGCACACAAACAAACCCATCTGGGCAGGCCCAAAGATAAGGGACAGACGGGTGCCACCAACATACCTGAGGGCTTTCTCAACTTCCACTGTCCTAAAAAAGCCCTGCTCACAAGACACACTTAGGAATCCCCAAAGATTCTCCATTAAGTCACTAATTACTGCTAATTATCATGAGGATGATTTGTGACTGCCGGAGCTAAGAAGACTGCAGAGCAGTGCTGGTCCCCAGCTGGTGGCACTGGCGACTGATGGAGATGCAAACCTCACAAGCAGCATCTCTGGCAGTAGGCAGTGGCCCCTTGCTCCAGACACATCCCAGGGGCTCTGAGCAGGATACAGCACCCCTGGGGACAATCTGGGGGGTGGGGGGGTGGGGAGGCAAGAGCATGGCACCACTGAGAGCACCTCACAATGGGTGAAGTCAGATGGGGAGAGGGGAAATGAGTGTTCAGGTCACGCAGGTATCCCCTCGCCAGCAATGGAAATGTTGTGCTCCAGCTCTTGGAAAAGTTGCCTTCTCCACCACCTCAGGGTGTTTTTCTCAGCAGAAGCAGAGAAGGGGAGTGTCATGTTTGTCTAAACGATACTAACAGCCTGTCCTTTGCATATGGTCTCATCACAGAAGATCCAAGCACACAGATGAGTGTAAGATTTGTATCATGCATGGGATGTGGGTTTTTTTGTTTTTTTTTTTTTTTAATTTGAGAGGTTTTTTTCCCACCTGAAGTTTTATTCTTAGTTTCATTTCTCTCCCTGTTGAAAATACCAGTCTTCGCCATGACTGGTTGCACTGTACTCTTCCCTTTCCCTCCTTTGCCAAGATATGTTTATAGACATGGTCCTCAAGTTATTTTAAAGATAGGCTGGCACTGCAAGACACTCAGGGTCTAAGGAGAGGAAGAAGATGGAGAAAGATACCTGCTTTTTTTCCTGGTAGGGCAGAGTGAGCCACTGGAAAAGTTCCTCTTCAGAGGATAAGACTCTTCGTTTTTGAGTGGCAGAGTAGCATGCATAGCTCCCTAATGTGCAAAGGAGAAGCCTGTAGGTAAGTGTCCCCAAGCTTAGGCAATCTTCAGTCAGCAACTGCCCACCAGCCTCTACCTCCCTATCTGCTGTTCTTTGGAGAATGATTTTTCTTAAAGCAAGTGTTTCTTTCTCAGCTAAACAAAACAGGCTAAATCAGTGATGGCATCTCCTGCAGAGCCCCTCATATAGTTTGCTGTCAAAATAATTGTATGTATCATTTTTTGCACAATTTTATTTCACAGTGTAAAATTAATAGCGAAGGAGAGCGGGGCTTTAAAAAATCAGTTGCAAACAGCGTGTTCTGATGCAAATGAACACTCTCTAGCAACATTTGCAAATCTGCAGTAGAGCCTTGCACATCAGACTGCAATGGAAAACTTACCAGGGGCACGGCTACAGAGGGAAGCCTCAGTTTTCCTTTTTTTTTTTTTTCTATTTTTTACAATTCAAACTGAAAGGGGTGGGGGGGAAAGGGCTAATAACATACAGCTGAAAGCTAAATTAGATATTTAAAATTCAGTCTGTTAAGGAATTGCTCAACACTCCAGAAAGAATATGATTCTGAACCACACGGTAGGTAGGATGTTTCCTTGCATCAGGCCTTCCCAAGGAAGCTTTGTGCTGGGATCTGCCCTATCTCCAACTCCTGTGCAAAGGGAGTGCAAGCCAGAGGCAGGCATTTCCCCATCAGCTCCTGCAGCCATCAGCAACTGATTAGCAAATGGGAAACTGGCCAAGAATATTTTTAGTCTAACAACATCCCTTTAAAGTTCATAATTCCACAACACATTGGTCTATGCTGAATGCACACCTGAAAGAACTCCAATACAAAATTCCTTAAAAAAATTACATAGAAGTGAATTGGAATTGGAAGCTCAGCCTCCAGGCTTGCTGACTGCCTGTCAGGGCAGCCCTCTATACCATACAGATTGATCACTCCCTATCGGAAGTCATTAAGAAGGAAAGCTGTGCCTTGATAGGCAACCCCTAATTTTCATATCTGTTATCTGGGCTTCATGGCAATAGCCAGAGTCAGATTAGGCAGATGCATAAGTGGATGCTTTATATTGCCTTCTAATGACAGAAAAAAAAAGGTCCTGGAAAGAATGTGTCACTTGCCCCAGGGGAGGACATGAAGGGTGACACATCTGTGATAAGGGAATAGCTCACCCCCCACAAGTAACTCAGCTGGTAGCTTCTGCTTGCCCACTTTGATTCTGTACTTGCAGAAACTTTGCTCTAAACAGAAAAATATCACAAGCCACAAGACTACCCAGTTAAAATGTTCTGTATATTCAACAAGGTTTTTACTGAACTGTCTTAATTTAAACAGATGCTGTAAAGCAGCTTGTTGAGGTATCTCTGAAGCTTGCTATTGAAAGCTCATCAGACGTGCTGTGGACACAAAAATGGGGGATTGCAAATTACTTGGTGGAGCTTTTTCCTACCTCTGCTCATATGGTGGGTTGGCTCTGCCTTTTCTGAGGCAATGAGATATTCAGGAGGCAAACAGAGAAGTCTTGCCTTGAACCTTGCAGGACAATTCATTGCCTGAAACGATTCACTGAGATATGACAAGCTTTGTTTAGAAACAGATATATCCAGCCAGGAGCCCTCAGAGACAATAAAGCATCTGTTTGACTTCCTCAACAGGTAAGCCATGTATAAATCATTTATCCCTGCTCCTGCTCCCCCCTCCTAGCTCTCACTATTTGTATTTTTTTGCTAAAAAAACGTCGCCTGCCTTTCCATTGGCGAGCAGCTTGGGACACATTGCCTGGAGTCTGACCTCAAAGTAGGGTGGGATTTGAATCTGAAATCCACTCGGTTTGATCTCACAAGAACCGCCACGCTGCACAGCTTGTACATCTTTAGTAAAAAGGCATGCCTTCAAATCTGTCCTTTTCAGAGGCCTGTCTCCGTTGTCAGCTGCCATCTTTCAGAGAAAGATCTAAAATTAGAGAAAAGCTGCCCTCCACTGCTGGAGAATACTGCTGCTGTGACATATGAAAGCAGAAAAAAAAGCTTCAAATAAAGATCTTCTGCTTACACTCATGTAACAAGCAAGAAAGGCTTTGGGTATCTCCTGTCCAGACTGGCATTTGGGGATCTGATCTAAATAGGCAGCCACATCACCAATGCTTATCTTTGTCTGCCTAAGCGTTTATACTTTGCCTGTCATCACAGGCACCATTATTTTGATGGAAACCTACAGATCCAAGGGTTTTTCTTTTAAATACCTTTCCTAGAAATCCTAAGGGATGCCAGGAGACCCTACTCTTCTCAATAAATCAGTGAAGAAGAAAGAAACTCTCCCTGGGAAAACAGTGGCTTCAGACTTTGTACATGGTGATGTGATGAGGTATGGACACCGTGCAGGGACTGAGCTGTGGCTGCAGCCCTGGAAACCTCGGGTTCAAATCTGTGGCCTTCAGCTAGGCTCAGGGTGTCCTCAGGAGCCCCCAGAAACCCATTGCTAATGGTAACACTAGGGGATTAGGGGACTGGGGCACCTCTGGTAAACTCTGCCATGTCCTCACTGACCCCGCTGCTGCTCCTGCCACCATGGTCTCTGCACACAGATACATGCTTCACATTAAATAGTGTTTTCCCACCCCAGAGGGATTAGTGGGGCTAACAGGGTTAGAGCTGCTCTAATGTACCATGACACAACAGCCCAGGCGCTGTGCCCAGAGGTGGAAAGACCTGGGGAGACCCCCTCCTGGTGCCAGAGGGGAGAGAAGATGGTGGCACGCCAGGGCAAGCAAATTAATATGAGAAATGAGTGCAAGCTGCCTGCTACTTGGAGGCAACAAAGATGCTACAAGAAAGTAGGATTTATCTGGGAGCAAGGCTGTGTGATGGTTTGCCTTTTACCCTGTGTGTTTTACTGCGTCCCAGAAACAGAGACCCTACTCTCACCCAGCAAGTCGGAATCACTGGGAATCACAGCCAAAAATAAATCTAGAAAATAAGCCTCCTTCTTCCTGCTCTCTCTTCTGTTGATTTTCTCACACATTCCCCCCACCCCCCTTCCAAACAACCCACTCCTCCTCTGTGTCATCGTTCATGCCTGTGCCGCCCTGGTGATGTCATGCTGCAAACTACCCGCCTACGGGCAGCTGGCTCCAGCCAGAGTCTGAAGGGTTTCCTGCAGCCCATGCTGGCGATGCTCAGATCACTCTGGCAGCACTGGCAGGCTGCATGGAGAGGGAACAGGCAGATTGCTGTAAAAGAGGCATCCTGGGGTTTTGAGACAGAAAAACGGGGGGTTACGTCAGCAGTCACCTGGAAGAACAAGAGGTTGTTTCACAGTTGACTTTAAAAATCACTAGCCAATGGTGAGCATGCTGAGGCTTAAGGTCTCACCTGCCAGAGTGCACTGGGAAGGAGTGGATATTGGCACCAGGAGAGTAGGAGGACAACAGGACCAAGGAAAAGGTGCAGAAACTGCATGTGTGAGGAGGCTTTGCTTTGGCAGGATTACAACAGATATCTGCAAAACTGCTACAAGTGTGAGTTGCCTCCAGAAGGCCCTTTTCCACATTGTGAATGCAGGAGAGAGTGCTTCTGGTCTTCATCCCCAGGACCTCCCTTTAGCAGGGTCCCGGCAGCACCAGCCCTGTGTGCTGGCACCACAGTCTGCCCATGGGAGAGGCTCTTCCTGGGATCCTCTTTGCTGCAGTGACCAGCTTTGTCATGTGCCTGGCAAAAACAGAGGCTTCAGTGTAGTGCAAATGGCCTGCCACCAGCAACTGAAGCACCATCATGTTTTCCGGACCCTTTCAGATCCCCTGCAGCTCATGAGACAGCATGATGACAGGGGAAAACCCCAAATTAATAGCTGGGCTGCAAGTGCAGATAATGCAGGCATACTCAGTACCCCCAGGGCACAGATCATGGAAAGTAGGATCTCATGGGACAAAGGACCTAGCAGCTCAAGGAGAAGTGGGATTTGGTTGCTGGAGTTACAATGGATCAGTTTTTCTTTGGCAGGTGTGGTAGAAGTTTGTTTTCTTGAACAATTAAAGTGTAACTAGGATGGCTCATCGTCACCAGGCATCACCCCAATCCTGGTATTACTGATGGTCCTGCAAAGGGATCAGATCAAGCTATTAAGGGGTATGGCTAATTGTGTGCAGCCACAAGTGCCTATACTTTTAGTATCAGCATTATAGGCCTGATTCAAAAACTAGTCAAACCACTGCAAAAACATCCATTTACTCCCTCTTTTCTCCTCCCAGACTAGCCTTATGGAAGCAGTCCCACAGGAACCCAAGCTGTCAGTGGAACATGGCTACCTGCACACTACCTAGATGGAAAACCAGGCAGGATACATTGCTTAAACTGAGAAACATGAATGTTAGTGAGTCCACGTTACTCAGTACATTTTTACTGCCATGCATAACTGTGAAGGATTTGCTTCAGAGCTTTGCCTCATCCCTCTCCTACTTCTCCTCTCCTGTGTTTGTGGAGGTCTGTCTGTCACAAGAAAAACCTGATTCCAAAATGGGTTATTTATTTTAAGCCAAGCTATTCGGATCAAGTTCTTAGGATGTCCACTGACTAAAATACCCGATCCCTAATCTCTGTTTAGCCTCTGACTTTGGACTTGACTTAGGAGGAAGTGATCCTGTGCTGCATAGATCACTGCAGATACAGCCCCAGGTCCTGAGGCCACGAGCCAGAAGGTCAGCAGAGCAGGAATGAAGAAGGAAATGTGCAGCCTGAAACCCATGGGTGCAAGGCAAGATGACAGTTTTCAGGCAGGACCCAGCTGCTGACAGCAGAGTGCCTCTGTGGGGTGAGCAGGTATTGCCTTTGCTTGCCAGGCAGCACACGGGCTTACTGCATGGGGCTACTGCTGGGAGCTGCCCTAGCTGCTGGCAAACACAGCCAGATCAGAATCACAGAATGACAGAATGTTAGGGATGGGAAGGGACCTCCAAAGATCACTGAGTCCAATCCCCTGCCCAAGCAGGAGAAAACTAGAGCAGATCACACAGAAATGCATCCAGACAGGTTTTCAAAGTCTCCAGAGAAGGATACTCCGCAACCTCTCTGGGGAATCTGTTCCAGTGCTCTACAACCCTTACAGTAAAGAAGCTCCTCCTCATGTTGAGCTCTGTTCAGGTTACATCACCATTTCCAGGCACTCCTCCAGTTTATGAGTAGAGATAAGGATATTTCAGCATAGCTCTTTGGGCAGATTTTGGCCACCTTCAAAGTGCTGTGGAAAGCTCACTGCCAGGATACCCACCTTCTGGTCATACCCAAGCCATGTGCATAGTAATGCATCCCAGTGGGTAGGTATCTGTGTTTCCTGATGGTCCCTTTCATGGTGGCATGTCTCAGTTTGGACACCATGCAGTACATCCCCTCCCATATCCCTTAACTTGATCTGGTTTCCCAGAGTCCTTTCCAGCCCGCACAGGAGGGGTGAGCTCCAGCAGATGCCTTGGGTGAAGGATATGGGCAACCCAGCAGAGAGCCGCCTTCTGCTCCATATGTGTGTTTGCACACAAGCCATCCAAAAGCCCACCCTGATAAGGCACAGATGGGAAAATGGGAGGCAAAGCTGTCACTACCCTAAAAAATTGCTTCTGCTGCTCTGTGGCCCTGCTTGGAGGGCAGCACCCTGTCTGGCCCTTCATGTTCGCTGCCCATCAGTGGTCTGCCTAGCTTGGGGGCAGCTCATCTCTGTGCCCTGAGGAGTGGACAAGGTGTTGTTGCATCCAGGGGTTTGGTTCTCCCAGCAGCCTTGAACCTTAAAAGGCAGGACCCTCTGCTGTGCAGCTCCCGGGGAGAAAGTGGGGAAGCCATCAGTCCAGAGCCAAGCGTGTTTATAAGCTGATAAAATGCTCTGCTTCTACTTACATGGGAGTAAATGGAAATGGGAAAGTCAAACTCCTCTGCACCTGGGAACAGCAGGGGTCTTAGTGCTCACAAACACCAGGATCAGCAGAAATGAGGTGCCTTTGTTGCAAGGCTGCAATGCAGAAGCAGTGCCGTGATGGGATGGGGAGCTCCAGGCATTCAAACAAAAGAAGTGGACACAGTTAAAAGGATTTTCTTGGTATTTGTTTAGCTTGGCTGCTACACTTTACTGAAGAAAAGGAAGGGTTTTGCTGAAGTTGAAACAAACAGTAGATCAGAACATTAAATAAAGGGTTAGCAAACCTGCCAGTAGTGCTAAGTAAGGTATGCTGATGAGGTCAAAATTTAATTCCACACTGAAATTGGAAATTTCAAGTACAAGTGCTCACAGCAAGCCAAATTATATTACCTACCAAACCTCCAGGTGCTCTGAACAGTCTCTTTCATTGTCATTTGTCCGACCAGTATTTGCAATACTAAAATCCATCATGGAAACAGAGACAGAAGGACAACAACTTTTAAGTCTGTGAAGAGCAGAAACAGCAGAAAAAGCGGGAAATTGTCCACCCAGCCTGCTGTGAGGCTGACAAAATCTCCAGTACCGTTTAAGCATCTCCCTCTGATCTTCCCCCATCCCTGTCCATTTCCTCACCTCTTCTGTTAAATTATACTAAGTATAGGAATAATTTAAGGGTGATAGATCAGTGGAGTCACGTGGGGCAGAGGTTTGGGAAGATCAGAAGAGTGCACCTAGGAGGATTCTGGCTCATGGAGGGATGTTTAGCAGGTAGTTTGAGTGGGGCGCTGACAAGGAGATGCCCAAAGCTCCCAGCACTCTGATGTCAAGCCTTTGCTGGGTGCAACACATTAGCCCAAGACAAAAAAAAGATAATCAATGTAATGAAGCAATTTGGTGAAAATGGGGGTGATCATCTTCTCATTATTCCTGTGACAAAATGAGCAGCATGAGTTACTCCTCAGCTACTCAAGGGGTGAGTAAGAGATTGAAAGCTTGGGTTGCGCATTCCTTGCTCAACATTGCACTGCCCATCTGCAGCAAAGCCAGGAAAAGATCTGGTGATGCACAACATCCGAATTTGTGACATGTGATTATTGTAATTAAACAGTGGTCCCAAAATAACCCCATGGCTATGAATGCTTCTTCACTCAGATAAACTGCCATTTACCTAACTGAGTACAGGCACAGCAGAAGACTTAGTATAGCATATTAAATTTGTACCCTCAAATTACACATCTAGTTAAAACACTCTTATAGGTCTTTTTCCTAACTGTTTGCAGTATAAATGTATTGCCAATTTAAAATTAAATGAGCAATTAGCATGTAGTGTAATAGAATGTAAAATTAATTCCTTATAATACAATCTAAAATTCACCAAATAAAAGAGTAATGCTACGTAACTACACAAACAGGATAGGTGTGAAATTAAACAGGATATAGATGTATTGTGCGAGAGACATTCAGTGGTGGAAATGAGTCACCTCTTTGTCAACTGCATTGCTACCAGCTACAGTGTGCTGCACAGAGAGGAAGCAAGACATCCACGACAGCAATGGCTGCATGAAAATAACGCCAGAGTTGTACCAGCTCGCTCTCAGTACTTGTTAACAGTGAGAAGTGCCACAAGCAAAGCTCAGAAATGTTAAGACTAGAGAGCTGTGTGGGGTGGGGGTCCCTGTCCTGGCTCCATCAGCCAGCAGAGCTCCCATGCACTGCCATGGGATCTGCCTCCACCTGTCTGCAAACAGGGATGGCACCTCATGGCTAGGAGAAGAGGTCACTGAATGCTTTTGGGCATTATTGACTCCATCCAACATCTCTGATAAGCAAAGGCAGACAGTGCTATATTAGAGCTGTTCTAATGCCTGTCTGAATTCATGCCTGCAGTGAATAAATGAGCTCTCTTTGATGACCTTGTTTCAGGATGCCCAAGAAGGGAGTGGTACCCTAAAACCTCAGGGCAGCAGTACTGTGTGTCCTGTGCAGCCAGCCTCCTGCCCTGCAGCCAGACTCAGTCTTCACCCTCCGCTCTCAGCACAGTCTGAGGGGTGTAATCCTGCTTTCAAGTGCACTAACACAAATCTGGGACTGAGTCCATGGCCCAAATTCATCCCAGGGGTGCCATGGTTCCAGCCCCTCTCACTGGTGGCCCCCCAGAAAGGAAAGGCTACAAGAATCTGCTATGTGCTGATGGTGCCCTTCTCTGAAGGACAGCACCTCTGAGAGCAAAGGACTGGCAGACCAGACTGCCTTGCTTCATCCAGACATCACATGGATCACAGTTCCTTTCATGTGCGGTCCTGTGCCAGGCTGCCATGGGGATGTGCCATTCCCTAAGGGACTGGAATTGGGCCCCCTGATTTAAGCGGTGGAAGAGCTGACTTTGCTGCATGCTATTTTGCACATTAATTGTTACATAAATGCATTCAAATATTTGTAAGGTTGATTGAAAATGTTGCTAAATCAGACTGCTCAGATTTAACCACCAGAAATTAAATCAGATAATAAACAATCAGCATTTCATTCCTACAAAAGGATGATAATTTTGTAGGACATTGGGTTTATATTGTCTATGCACCTGCATGTGGAATGCTAGCGATAAAGTGAGATTTGATAGCAAATTAGACTGACAGACAGTTTTTGAACATAATTACTCAAAAGAAACCACCCGGAATCAATTTAATCATAGTGCAACTGATTTTTAATTTCCAATAGTACAAAAAAGTACTATTCACATTAGGCTTTTACTGACTTTGGTTTGTAATCATGAAATGTCTGTATTGTAGCCAAGCTAATTAAATAAATGCTAAGTATTTCTCACTTTGCAATGCAGAAAAATAAATAAATAAATAAAATTAAAGGTGCCTCCTAAGCAGCAAAATGAGCAAAAGCTAATAGCTTGGCAGCCCACTGAAACCACGTTTAGTACACAATCTGTACTTGTTTAGCAGTTGTGAAATTCTGGGACTATTATCAGCAATTTCTGTTGACAGTCTCTGGACAATTAGCAGTTGCGCTAACAGACGGCTGGGACACAAAAGCCTAAACCGCCAGAAAGGAAGCACCGCTTGCAAAACACCATCTGAAATTCGGTGTGTGATGCTTATCTCTGTTCTGCGGGGGGGGGGGAGGTACTGCCCTGGCAAAGAGGGGTGTAGTCAGTGGCCAGGACCGCAGCCTGCCCTCTCTACTCTCGTGTTTTGAGACATGGAATGTGTTGTGCAGCCATCCAAAGGAGCATGAGAGAAGTATCAGGGTGCCTTTTGGCTCCCCTGGTTATGGAGGCACTCGGCATGGGTGATGGCAGAGAGAGTGGCCGCTCACAGCTGCCTGTGCATCAGAGGGGAAGGCAGCTTTTAGGGCATGTGGTGACCAGAGAATGAGTCGAAAAGCCCACGTTGTGGGTATTAGGAAGAACAAAACAAACTGCCCCGTGGCAACTTGCTTCTGAGAGAAAAGGGCTGACACAATTACACTAATTTCATCTGGGATGGGAAGTCATCCCAAATCTGCTTTTATTCTCTAACTGATCCTCTTTAACCAATTTGGGTGTTTGTTCTGGATGTCATTCTCTTAGCTGGAAGCTACAGAGGCACAATGATCTTAAAGCCCTGTATACTCCTGAGACAGAGATCTGAGATGAGACAAAACTGGATTCTAACCTTCTCATCCTGCTTTTGATTTAAGGAGGGAGGGATTAGATCCTACATTTGCATGGCGGGGGGGAGAAACAAAAATAATTTCTTCCTCTGAACCTGTAGAGCATCATGAACAAAAGAATGTAGACCTTGGTCCAGGTGAGGATGCATCCCAGGAAAAGTGAGGTGCTTCCCCTCCCATCCGTGACTGCAGCATCCCCCTCTGCTAGCAACTTGTCTGTCAGCAGGCATGGGTATTTCTGATGAAGCAGACAAAGAGCAAAATATGCCTTTTTGGCTTTTATGTTGCTTTTCTGAGGGCTGCAGGAGGGCGGACAATACCTGAGCTGACAGGACACCTGGCAGCCCACAGCCTTCAAATAGCTCCTGGCGACACTGAATGGGCAGCATGAGTTCCCAGTGAATCAGGGCTTTGCAGGACACAGCACCACTGAGCTCTGGTATCACGTAATGCTGTGATCCTTTGATCAGAGGCTCAGAGACAAACGAGTATTGCTGAACACAGCCCATCTCCTGTGCATCTGGTCACCAGAGGGGAACAGAGAAGTCTGTGCTGGGTTCCAGGTGTTCCCACACAGCACAGGTAGGTCCCCGATGAAGACCTAGGGATACTCAGGGAGCTTGCAGGGTAGGTGCAAGCTCTTGAGTGCTGCCAGCCTGAGTGAAAGCAACACAGGAGTACCCTGTGAATTGATAGAACAAACTGTGATAGCTCCTGAGCTCCCCCTTTTCATCATAGTGATGTATTTAGGATCGTACACTGCCTTTTGTCTGTGTGTGCAACGCACCTCGGCATTGCTGGGAGAAGTGGTCGTGGTGAAGGGGCATCTTTTAGCTTGCCCCTGCCCTGGACAGACAGACAAAGAATGGGTGTTTAAAGAAGTCATATAGCAGTGCAATGCCTCGCTCATCCTCCAGGCCTTAGGCAAAACCAGCCTGTTCCACTATATATATTTAAGATTGATAATTCCTGTCACAAGAAGGCCCCAAGCAGTTGGCCTGGCTTTAATAAAACACAAGTCACTGGTGCTTTCTCTTTTTTGCTCAAGGGTGAAAAAAAAGTTGTGCTTGTCCTTTGCAGAGCTGGGAAAGGAAAGGCATCAGAGCATTTCAGGCACAAAACCCAAACACTCAAGATTAGACTACCCCTACCAGAATTTTTTTCCCATCCTGCAGGAGTCAGGTCCACTACAGGTTAAACAGATGACCCAGTGTTCAGGCACCAGAGACCAGTACCGCTGAGAGCTGCAATGGTCCCCAGTTTTCTGGGTAATTGTGGTTAAAGCAGCCCACCAGCTTCCTGGGGTTAAGATGCTCTGGGGCTCAGTCACTTCACTTTTGCTTCACAGAGCAAGAAAACTAGAACAAAAAGCCCACTGCAGTATGATCAAAGCATCCAGAGACTAGAAGACAACTTACACCAAAGAAAGTCAGCTTTCATTCAGAAAGTATGTTATTCCTCACTCACATAGCCTGTGCGCCATGGGAATGACAGGACCTTTCTTTACCACATCTGACCCACAAGACCCCAGGCAGCCTTCATAACTCCACGCAGAATTAAAAATAAACCATATTTAGAAATTACATACAGCATTGTCTAACGAAAAGCAAACAAAGATTTAAAAGGGCTTGTTACTATTTTTCTTTTCTTTTGAAGGAAGAAAGCCCCAAACAAGCCTGTAGTAATCCCAGGCAATGATACAGCTCTGCCAGATGGTTAAAAATAAACTTGTTGAAAGGCTCTCCCTCTTATACGCTGCAGGAGTTTTCTGTGACTGCTGTCTTCAGGGTATGCTTAGCAGTGACACACAGGGAAATGCTGGCATGCTTCATCACTCTTGCCCCACCCCATCACCAGGGAGTGGATATGCTGGGAAAGGCCTTTGCTGACTCACCAAGTAGGATTTGGGTGTATAAATATAGGTGTCTGGTGCCATTCAAGATGCCCTAGGATATCATGCTTGATTCCCAGCTGCCCCGCTGGGAGGATGGGGATTTCCAAGAGGTCTTCTGACAAATCTGCCCACATCAGATATTCTCAGCTCTCTAAAAGGGTACATGGTGCCTAGACATATGGGGCCACCAATTTTTCCCCACTGGGTAAGATAGATCCACCTGATGCAGACACTCAAGAGGTGAGCACAGTGAGCAGAGTACCCATGCTGTTCCTACCAAGCCAACTTTCACTGAAGTCCATCAGGGTGCTTGAACCAGGACCATAGGAGAAGACGGATGTGCTGGACCCAGGGCATCCAGGAGCTACACAGCACCCTTGTGTAAAGGGCAGAGGGGGTACAGCACCACCACCCTGTGAAAAACAAGGAGAATGGTAAACATGAAGGATGTTCCAGTGCAGCATGGGGAAAAGATGTGCCTCAGGCATTGAGCAAAATTCACATCTGGTCCCAACCAAGCTGGTGTCTGCCTTTTGCTGAGCCCTGGTTACCTGCAGAGCAGGGCTGGTAAATGGCTGCTGCCTTCCTGAGACAGATCCATGAGCAAACAATGCTTGTTCCTAGATATGGGAAAGCTCCCACAGGAAATCACATCATCTCACTCTCCTCCTGATTAGACTTATTTCAGTGGGAATAAGCAAGATGCCCTAATATTTATCCTTCCCTGTACGTTGTGGAACAAGAAAGGAAAAATTGAAAATAGGACATAAAATACACTCTTTTTCCCAATGAGATATTTTTAAAGTAAAAATATAAAATCTAACAGAAGATTTCAAATAAAATGAAAAATTACAATGCCTTTTGGGGAGAAGGTGCAGGCGCTTACTTTTCCAGGTTACTAACATTTGGCAACACTTTATGGTTTATTTTTCCTGAGAAAATTTTCTCCATCTCCTTAGACTTGAGAGTCTGAACATCTCAAGTGAACTCAGGCTCCATCCCAAACAACTGACTAACCTAGATGTTACCTTCACAGGGAATTTTTTGACAGATGCCCCAGCACAGGGACAGAGACAACTTCCATGTGGACACTACTATTGTGGTATAACTGCCTTCTTCATATTATGTTCATCTCTTTCCTAAGTCCAAGCTCAAAACAAAACAAAAAAACCCAACCAACCAACCAAAAAAAAATTGTTGCAAAATAGACACATCTGTTGGGTGGCTTGTGTTAGTATAGCCACACTGTATTCACAACTTAGATTGCACCTAAAAAGCTTTCCTGTGAAGACAAGGTGAAGGTCAAATGTTTGCAACCATTTATCCTGGTCACAACTTTGTGGGTGTTATCAGATCCATGAGCTCACCTGGGAAAAGCAGAGGAAGAACAAGGCTGCTGAATGATTTGGAGGATGAATGTCAGATTGGAAATCACAAAATTAGGAATAAAAAAGAAGGTTTTCAAGGCTTTCCATAGTCTCTAGGACAGCTGGGAGCTTTAAAACCTTCCTTTCCTGTGCTGGAGTCCTCAGGGTGGTGGCTGAAGTTCTCAGGTTCATCTTCCTAGTCCCTGGGAGGCCAGGCCGCCACTTCAGGTGTTTCTGTGAAGCATGTCAGGGCACGAAGGGTTATGACCCACATCTCAAAAGCTGCTTTGCTGGTTTGGAGGGAGCTGTCCATTTGTGGGGAGGTTGTGAGCTGTTCGTAGGCAAGACTGGTCTTTAGGTTCCCAGCCCCAGGAGTAGAAAGTTTCCTGTTTGTGAATGAGAGTGCTCTACCCAGCATTTCTAAAGCGAAACTGTGAGACTATTAATCTTTAGGGCATGCGATGAAAACTGGTGTCTGGATAAAGTTTATAAATCACAGGAGACTGCTGGGGAAATAGGCCTCCGGGGAGAAAATGCACATTTAAGAGGAGGGCTTGTCCAGAAGCAGTGATCCTGGCAGGTGGAATCAGCACACAGGAGCAGGCTTTTTCTGCAGATTGCCTCCTACCACCAAAGGCTATGCAAGCAGCTGGACACATGTATTTAGCTGGATGAAACGAGAGGGAAACCTTAGGAGCTGACCTAGAGAATAAGTATTGAGAGGTGCTGCAGTCTTTTATTTCAGTACAACCGTTTTCTCTGCCCGCAACCTCATATACTATTTTTGTAATAGATGTGCTGCTGCCAGTACCTATCAGAGCTGCATGAGCTGGTGCTGCTGCCATCAACAGGGACCCGTAGGGAAGGGAAAGCCACTGAGACACAGTCCTTGGTCAGTTCTCAGGGCTCCCTAGAGAAGGCAAGAGGCAGGATCCAAATCCAGAGCAGACATGAGCAACACTTTTGTTTTAGCACTCCAGGCACCACCACAGACATGCAGTTAGGAGTTGTCTCCAAAACCAGATGAGGGATGCTGCTGCCTCCATTTGGCACAGGTTATTTTTCAGGTTCCTGAACACAATCCTTTTCAGAGGATACAGTATCTGCCCTTGGAGCTTGCAGAGACATAAAAGGGGAGGCTAAAAAAAGCACCCTGACACTGACAGGCTGATAGCGCAGTTTTGGGGGGAAGGTTAAGCAAGCCTGATAAACTGGCTCATCAAACTGGTCACAAAATCTGTGTAATACTGGATCCCATTAACTCTTAAACTTTTATGCAACAGGGTTATTGTCATTCCAGCACGAGCCACCCAGCTACATGGTACTTTCACCTGTCTTCCACTTGTCTCCAACATTCTTCCAGTGGCTGCCTGGCCCCTTTGATGGGGCACTCTTGCCGTTCCCATCCTGGCCTGCCCCTGGTCTTGGTGGATGCTGACAAGCTTTCCTGATGGTTGGCAGAGCTCATGGTTTTCTGCTCAGCCTCTCTCCTTGATGGCATAAGACCATGTTTTCCCCCAGTTGTCCAGCTCCTAACCCACAGCTGGGGTGGCAATGTGGATGAATATGGTGCTTAGGATAGAACCCCTTCCTGGGCAAGCCACAGTTGCCACTGAAGTTTCATATTAAGGTGTCAAATCAGAGAGTCCTTTAATGTCTGTTTTCATCAAGTCTGCGAATGCCCAAGCCCTGCTGTAGGAATAATAATACATCTGAGAAGTGGATCTCTCCTTGGAAAATCTGTCGAACTTTGTACATTTCAACTGGACTGTAGCTTTTCCAGTATCATTCTGTCCCCTCTGCTTTACCATAAAATGGTTTATTTTGTATTCCTGAAGGCAACATGTGCATCTTGTGAACTTACCTAATGTCTGCTGGGCCTCCATGAGTGGACAACTCAATAATTTCCAAGAAGGCATTGAGCAGACAGGTCCGCAAAGGGAACAGAGCAGGGCAGATGATGAGGTGTGGAGGCTTTCACAGTCCTGGCTCCATGGGATCCATGGGAAAGGCTCCCCCATCCTTCCACCTCTCTGTATCCATCTCCTGTCACCCTGCCTTCAGGTCGGTTCTGGCTTCCTGAACTTCACTGACCTCCCTCCAGAGATTCATCACTTCTTTGGCACACTGAGAGTCAGGCCATACTCTCCTTGTTTTCTCCCAGTATTATTTGTCCTCCCACAATGTAAATTAGTGTAGGATATGCCCTGGCCTCTCTCCTGCTACCTTCCTTTGAGAATATTAAGGAAAAGAGTTAATTATTTTCTTTTTCCCATTTACCAGTGGCCAACTCATAGCAATAAATTATCCTTACCATGTCTTGCAAGTAAATTTGCTGTCACCTCCCAAGAGCTTTTCCCTTGCATATCTGAAGAGTTTCTTACTTACCTTAATCCCTTGCACAATATTTCTTGCATTTATTTTTGCTTTTGTGAGTTTGTGTGCACACATGTGCATGTTATTGCACTCACTCCTCTCTACCCTGCCATGGCTCCCTCCCTTCTCTGGGGTAGTATTCTGCACTTCACATATGTCTCTTACCTTTGATTATTTTCTGTCCTTCCATACTCATTCACTGTGTCCTATTTTAACTCCCATGGTATTTATTACTGTTTGGTGTATAAAACCAGTGGATGGGCTGTGATTTCCATGTCAGTGCTTTTCACCTCCTACCAGACCATGTCATGTCTTTCCTCTTCTGTACCTTGTGCCATTCGAGCTCACCAATACTTCTCACTTTTGCCTAAGAAGTTGCACTAGCAGCAGATGTGTCCATTTCTCCCTATTTGGGAATTGCTTCCACCTTACTTTAGGATTTAGTGAAACCACGGGCTCTGTCTCTGTCCAGGTGAGCATTTCAAAAACCCCCAACAAGCACCATAAGCACCTGGCTGAGTCCAAACTCAGCTCACAGATCCACAGGGACATGTCATCTGATAGCCCCTGACAGACTTCCATGTAGACCAATGTGGTCTCAGCCTCACTGTGCTTCAGCCCTGCTCGGTGACAAGGGGAACAATGTGACTTTTCCTCACCAGTGACTCAGAATAAGAACTGCGCCAACCTTTGGGGATGCTGCAGTACCCATCCCTGAGTTGCCGTGGGTGGTGCTAAAAATGGGCTCTTGAATGAGCCCTAGTCCCTAATTTGACCTTCATGACAAACATCTGGGAGACGTCAGATGATAATTTTGGACATTATTCAAATGTCCTTCTGATGTAGGGCAGGAGCAACACCCAAAAGCTTGTGCTATAGATTATACTCCAGACCCTTGATCATTCTCACATCTCCCCTCTGGATTTGTTTCAACAGGTCCATGTCCTTCTTATGCTGGGGGCTCCAGAGGTGAACACAGTACTCTAAGTGTGGTATCACAACAACAGAGTAGAGGGACAGAATCACATCCCTCGACCTGCTGGTCACACTTCTTTTAATGTAGCCCATGATGCAATTTGCTTTCTGGGCTGCAAACACACATTGCTGGCTCACATTCATTTTTTCATCCACTGCATCCAATGCTCAAACTCCTGAGCAACCTGCTCTAGTTGCAGATGTCCCTGCTCCCTGCAGGGGGGTTGGACTAGATGACCTTGAAAGGTCCCTTCCAACCCAAACCATTCTGTGATTCCATCTCCTCAGGGCTGGTCTCATTCTACTCATTGCCCAGCCTGTATTTGTGCTTAGGATTGCTCAGAACCATGTGCACTTGGCATGGGCCCACCTCTTAAGCCTGTCAAGGTCTCTCTGGATGGCATCTCTTCCTTCCAGCATGTCAACTGCACCACACAGCTTGGGGTCATCATCAAACTTGCTGAGGGTGCACTCTACCCTACTGTACATGTTGCCAACAAAGATGTTAAACATCACTGGTCCCAATATCGATCCCCTGATGAATGCCACTTGTCACTGGTCCCCACTTGGACACTGAGCCATTGACCACAACTCTGTGAGCGTGACCATCCATCCAATTCCTTATCTACTGAGTGGTCCAAGGATGTCATGTGGGACAGTGTTGAATGCTTTCCACAAGTCCGGGTAGATGACATTTGCTCTTCTCTTATTCATCAACTTTGTAACCCTGTCACAAAAGGCCACCAAATGTCAGACATGCTTTGCTCTTAGTGAAGCCATGTTGGCTTTCACCAATCACCTCCTTATTTTCCATATGACTGGTTGAGGGCTGGCTCAACATCATGATGAAGCTTGTGGTATTGGACAGGAGTAAAAATGAGTATGGTGGATCAGATCTGCCACAGAGCTCTCCACAACACTGCAGAAAAAGTCACTGTTAAATTGCAAAGGGTGCCAGAGGGGCTGTAAAAGTAGACAAATCCAGGAAAGGTCAAAGTGGTGACTCTGCTCTGTCCTCTGGAGATCAGGAAGGGATCGGTTTATCTCAGCCATCCCAGCCAGCAGCTTATTTAAACCATCCTTTAATCTGTTGCAAGAGCTAGGGTCAGCCTCTGATTTGAATCTCTGTGAGCCAGACTGATATACCATTGTCTTAATGCCTCTTATCTCAGCTTTTTTCTAAACATTCCTCAGCAGCAATTACACCTTTTCTCTCCAATCTCCCCCAAAGTATCCTTTACTATTTACCCACATTGATTTTTTGCATCCCGTTTTATTTATGCCTATTGTGCCTTGAATTATAAAGTGCACAGAAAATTTTCAGACTCTAGCATGCTCCTCTGTGATTCTCTCTGTGTGTTTGTTCTTGTTCCTACCTCTTCCATACACAAGTTGGTCTTTTGTTAGTGAAGCTACTTTACAAACTTCTAGAGGGAAGCCTTGAAGAGGAAACACGCATCTTTTTTTTTATGTATAGCACTTTCCTTCCATTTTATCAGTGGACAGGCATGTCCTTTCATCCTCCCTTGGGTTACTTCTCCCCTCAGAAAATGCACCCAGAGCATACACTATATTTTGTAAATTAACAAGATGCTCCCCTGAAATTCACTTTGTGGACAAACTTTACCAAGAAAACACCTGATGAGACAGTGTGCAGAAATTACAGGTGAACCACATGAGTCAAAGGTGTCCCAAGCCTCCCAGATAACTTCAGCAAATCTGACTTTCCCATGGCTTATAAAACACCCCGTTTTTATTTTTATTTTATTTTTTAGCTCTAGGGAAGCTTCAGCCAAAAACTCAGCAAGAGCAGGCACATTCAAGTCTCATATCCAGCACAAAAGGGAGCTGCCTTTTGGTGGAGGGTGGTCGTGAGTGTGGGTTCCCAGCACCAGGGCTTCACAGTCACAGGAGGTGCTCGGACATCAGGTTCTTGTGTCAGCTTCCACGGGATGACCTCCTGGGACAGCTTGTTGATTTATGAGCAGGTGAGGGGATAAAAGTATCCTGTAGACCTGTAGTCTATCTCTGATTGCTCATGTGTTCAGTAAAGCTGCAACAGATACAAATGTGCTTGTGCCCATTAAAAACATCTCCTTCTAGACCACAGCTGTAAAGCAAAACATCAGTCAAGTTTTTGAGAAGGACTTCTTCTGACCAGAAGTAAGGTGATGAGTTAGAGACAGCCTGAAGAGAGAAATCAGACCTGCAGTGAGAAACCACTGGCTTGAATGACCAGAAAATGTAAATACACTTGAAGAAAACCCTCAAATGTCTGTGCCTTTAGTTTGGTTGCTTAAACATGTAGCTTGAACTGTTAGGCACACATTTATTTTTCCTTCTTGACAATGATTCTGCCTTTCCTTTCTTTCCCTGTCGGCCATTGCCAAACGTGGCTACTGTCACTAGAAAAGCGAGCAGAGAGGAACAAAAAAAGACTATTGTCAAACAAAAGCAGGCATAAATAAATGGAGTTTTCCTGCGGAACTTCTAAAAATTAGACAAAACCTTCTTTCTCTTCCAGAAGAAACCATTTTATAATGAATCATTCATTCCACAGTGCTTATTGTTCAGCTGATGAGCATGCGTGATGCTCATTTTCATTTGTGCAGGTGCTGTGAGAGGAGGATATAGCACAGCGTATAGAAAACGTGTCAGTTCCAGATTGCAGCATCTACCCTGCTATGACATTACTTGCAACTACAGTTTCAATCTTCCTTCTTCAGCAATGGATCTTATTTATTGGCATTATGATGCAGGGTTTTACATATCAATGAGCATCTTTCCAGTAGCTTTCATAGCTCTGAATCAACCCCTGAGTGTGCCCAGTGCAGGTTAATAACAACAAGGGAGCTCCCTCTCTACTCACTTGAAACTATTTCTGTTGAAGGGGGAAAACATATTGCTTAACGAAGGTTTGTGAGTCTCTGATAGGATCAAGTTCTGCCTTCTCAGAAATGAGATAGGAGTTTAATGTTAGGGCTATAAGGCTTTAGGGATAAGCAGGCCCCTTAGGGCTTTTCCAGCAGGAGTACCAACCCTGTGAAGGTGAAGAAGAGGCTGTACCTTTGAGAGCAGCTGCTGTGGGCAGAGGTCCCACCAGCTTCCTACAGTGTGCTGGCAACCAGCTCCTGTAGGAAATGAGAACCATAGAAATATAGAATCATCTAGGTTGGAAAAAGACCTTCAAGATCATCAAGTCTAACCATTAACCCTACTTTACATGTCCACTGCTAAACTGTGTCCCTAAGCACCTAAAAGTTGTGTAGATACACAACTTTTAAACATATTCTGGGATAGTGATTCAACCACTTCCCTGTTCCAATGCTTGACAACACTTTCAGTGAAGAAGTTTTTCATAATGTCCAAGCTAAACCTCCCCTGATGCAACTTGAAATCATTTACTCTTGTCTTATCAAGAAATAAGCTGAAGCTGATCACTAACTGGTAACATGGGTCTTTTTTCTGAGGGAGAAAGGCTGCAGGACACCCAGCAATTGGAGGTGCCATTGGCTTCAGTGTTGAGACAGTTCCTTGTGTTGCTGAAGCAACTTTTCGGCCCTCTGCAAGCTGAAAGCAAGACAGGTGTATAGGCTGAAGAGAGCACCCCAGTTCTCGAAGCCCTCCACTCTGCACTGGGACAGGAGCACCCAGGCAACACCGCAGACAACAGTGGTTTGTCAAGCCTTTCCCAAAGTCACCCTAGATCAAGTTTACCTATCTTCTTGCTGTGACTTTCTTACTATGGCATGCACCATGTTTCTGATGTGAACATCTGCTCCCAGCAGCAGGTTGATGTTTTATGCTTTTGGCCCTGAGAAAGAACACATGATACCAGAATATCTCTCTTCACTGGTGCATCTGTATGATCAATTCCTGGTGATCTCTGGGTGGTGGCAAGTATGGGATTAACAGTCAGGCTACCCTGAGCTGGAAGTCAGCCCTGCTTTTGAGGAGGTAGAGCCACCACCATGTGTCTCACCACTTGGTCTTTGCCTGTGCAGAGTACTCCACTTTCTGTGGACATTTCCCTCCTGTGGTGATCTTCCAGCATCAGTTGTAGGCAGGCCATAGGACCCCAGTTTGAGCTCAATCTCTGCTCTCCTTCTTACTCAGAGGAAGACATTCTCTGCAGGCCAGGAGTCCAGTTTTGGAAGTATGTTCTGTCCCCCTCTATTTTCTCAGCAGCCTTTTAAGAACCGTCCAGCAGACCTGGACGCAGCATGCTGTATCACTGCCTTTGGTACTGAAGGCACAAAATCCATCTCTTTGCTTCTTTCTGCTTATTGCACTGCACTGCACAGCATCCCATTAGCCGTGTACGCAACAGCGCTCTACTGAGAGTTCATCTTGAGCCATTTGCTTTACAATCATTGGATTTATAACAAGCTTGACCAAACCCCAATCTAATTTGAAACTGTGCTAAAGCACTTTTATATTTACTTTAGTAATGAAATAAAATTTCAGTTCTCTTTTTGGAGTGATTTATTTCAGCATCATTCCTGATACAATATCTCATTTGTGTTTCATAAATTGCCATAGGCAGGAACAAAATACTAAAACTGTTCTCAGCAAATTACTTCTAAAGAGGATGTGTTCCCCTGTACATTCACACACACAGTCTTACCTTTTCAAAGTTAACCACTGATTTTTGGTGCTCAATCTGACATACATAAAAAGTGTCTGATCTTTAGAAAAAGGTGAATAGCCATCTTCTGATTATCCAGCTATCTCTAATGTGTCTTAGACTGGATACCTAAATATAGTGCTAAATTAAATCAGTTTTGAAGGAGTGGGCAAAAGTTATTTAAAAATAAGATATTCATACTATCAGAATGTGATCATCTAGTTTGCAGTATGGTAGCAGCATTAGATGTCCTTCACAGTCCGTGTTTCTAGCCCTAAGTTGGCCAGTGGGATCTGATCTCCCACCAAGGATCAGGATAGATGAAGAGTTCAAGGCAAGGCATCTCTATGAATGGGGTGGAGAGGGGGCACCTCAATTTTGAAACACATTTTCCCCTTTGGTCCATTAGCATCCAGATTTATTAACCTTCCCAACAGGCTGTAAAGCCCATCTATTTCCCTGTTCTAAGCTAAGGCTATTGCTAAGGGTGTGAATGGAAGACAAGTTATTTATGGATGGTCCTTTGTCTAAGTTTATGCTGTTATTTTTAATTTATGTGGTAGGCGCCCAGTGTACTGCTAAAATGCCTAGAGATGCATTTTGAAAATTTGAATACATAAATAAATAAAATACTCTCTACTAAACCTGACCTAAATTATGTAATACATAGAGAGAAGAAATTCAATAGACATTAGGGAAAGGACCAAAAGAGCACAGCAGACCAATGCTATTTGCAGACCCAAGAATCCTTACCCTTGAGCAAAAAATACTGAGGAGCTATGGCTGACAGCCCCAGTTTTAGGTGGTGTTACAGCCCCTCATCTGGCTTTTCACTTGAGGGCTGAGTTCATACCTGCAACACCACCAAACCCATCAAAGAACAGAGCTCTTCCTAAATGATCTGGATCTGGAAGATGTATAACACCAGCTGTAGGTGGTGAAACCCTGGTCCCTGTGAAATGGCTGGGGGCTTGGCCAGCGTCTCATGGGGGAACCAGGACTTCACTGACTGGATTAATAAGTTGTGTAAATCATGTCTAACTACTGGATGAATCCATTGTAAGGCACGCACCACTTAAAAGACAGATGTTTAAAGAATCAAAGGACGTTAAGCAAATAAACATCATCTGGCCTATCAACAGGATGACTCTGATTGATGATGCAAATACTGTAATGTGCAGTTGATATGGCATGCATCTATAAATGTACATAATTAGAGGTAGCATGCCATTTGTGAATGTGGTGCAACAAGCAGCGTATCACAAATGTAACCAAGAACCACGCTGCTCTTTGATGGGATATCTATAAACATATATAATTACACATAATAGTGTTATAGTATGCTGATAATAGACTGTACTTGTTGGATATGTAATCCCAGATAGCATCTCAAAAACAGTGTTATGATATGCTTGGCTAAACTAGATGAGTGATAAATAGGGAATAATAAATATATCCAATTTATGTCCTTTCATTTGTGTATGGTTTTAATTCAAATACAATTTGAGTTAAGGACATGCAGGACCAAAGGCAGAACACCTCACACATATTCTGCACACATCTTGCCATGGCCCAAGACTACCTGGAGCAGAGGCTGCAGCACATGGAGAGGGCTCAGGGCCATTGCTAGCTCATGTGCAAACCCCATGTCATCAAAAGCTTCACAACAGTGAAAGCGCTGATGTATAAACTCGTGGCCTGTGTTTCCCTAGGGCAAGTTTGCACCGCAGCCACAACTAATAAACACTACTGAGCTATCACTTAAGCAAACCAGCTTGGGTGATTTTACCAGTTTAGTGAGTGTGGCATGGGCTTTGGTGGCCACAGGCTTTTTCTCAGGCTGCTGAGAGCAGCTCAGGGTTGGTCATTCAAAAGGCAGCAGCATGGCTGACCCATCTGAGCTGCACTAGCATCTCAGGGCTGTGTCAGGTGCTCAGCTTTGGGAAGCAAAGGCAGCACCTTCCCTTTTGAAACTCTTTACTTTGAGGTTTCCTGTCTGCACTTTGTATTTCACCCAGCCCAGGTTTCAGGCTGATGTGGGGCACCCCTCTGTGAGCATGCTGTCTGTGAGCATCTGAGTATTTCTGAAGAATACTTCCTAAAATGTGCCAAGCTGTGGCAGGAGACAACTCGTGAGCAAAGTAGACATCACACACACTCCCAGTGTTAAGCATAAACAGAGAAAAAGGATGTGAAATAGGAAAGGCTCTTGTTCCTTATCTACAGCTCCAGCTCATGTGTGTGACCCAGAAGTGCCTGGCTCCAGTGGCAGTGCCTGGCCAGCAGCTGTGACCTCAGGGGACAGGGATGGAGATATGGACAAGTCCCTCAGTGTGCTGCTTACCTCAGTGCAGCCCATTTCTATCACCACAGCTGGGACAGTTGGCACAACCCATGGCACCCTGCCAAGCCCCCTGCTCCTGCTGAGTTTTCACCCACTGCCCCACTAGAAACTAGTGATGGACGATACCAGCTTGAGCAAGAAGGAGGATATATTTGCCATTAAGTGCATGGTCAGAAATACCTGATAGGTGTGCATGGATGCTGTAACTGATGGAGGCATTGATCGCATTTGCTGATGTGAAGCAATGGGCATCTTCTGTTTAAGAGAGGATGTCAGAATGCATTGCACAATTCAGAAGTTTTATTCCCTTTGTTTTGAAAGAAGTCATCAGCAACAAGATGGCTCAGGGATTTGGTAATAGAATATGAAACCTCTCATCTCTCCATTGACCATTCAGATATGACCTATTGTATTAGTCATAGAAAATCATCAGATTACTTGCTGGTGTCTTATGCAAAATGAGATAGCTGTTGCCTTCTGCAGCCCAGCTCCAGCTGATCAGATTTTCCAGTTGAAAATCTAGTATTTTGTTCCAGTAATTTGGCTTTCAATTTTTTATAATATCAGTCTTTATAGCCTGTGAGCTGAAGTTAGCTCCTTGCTGGGATGGAGTTGAACAGGACTGCCACCTCATCCCTGACACTGATGCCTGCCAGTGACATGAGGAAGGGACAACTTGGAAGCATGTCTTCGGATGTACATACTTCGTGAGTGAAAGTTACCTTATGCAAGATGCTCAGCCAATTCTCCTCAAAGAGAAGAGCATGTTGGAACAAGTCTGTGGCTTTATCATGACAGCTTCTCAGGGAAACACTACTGAAAGCAATAGAAGTGGTGAAACTGCAAAACAAAGATGTGTTCTGGCAGATTAATTTAGAGGAGAGCCCTCAAATGGATCAACTGTGTGGGCAGTAAGAGGTTTGGAATAGGTTTTTCCCACAGATGGTACTGCCTAGCACAGAGGATCAGCTTCCATTAGGTGGTAGGAGGCAGTGAAGCAATCCTTCAGTGCACAGTGCAGCAAGTGTGGGAGTCACTGTTTCACCAGAACTTCAGCAAGTCACACCATTTCAGCTGATCTGGGGTAAGAAGTCCTGCGTCACAGTAAATGCAAGAGAATCATAGGTAACCCTCAATGTCAAAGCACTTCTATAATCCTTTCCACTTAGTGGAGATGCTTTGTGATTTTCAGTCTGTGTTGCCAGCTGAAGTGCGAAGGATGGCAGTGATAAGAGAATATCCTCACTTGGGTCCCTGGTTGGGTCCATAACCCACACAATGGCTAAACAAAATGCCAAATCAAACAAGTGCTTTGTTACGGTGAATGAAATGTCAATAGCATAGAACAGAGGCTCATAAGGAAATAATTGTAAATATACTTCAGAAACACAGGAAAAGAGAAGTGAAACAGGACACAAAAGCAGAGAGAAATGTGTCTTCAATCTGTTTGGCTTTTCCAGTCATGAAAACCTCTGCTATGTAAGCACTGGCTCTCATCTTGGGCAGCTGAAGTAATTAAGGAATGTGTGCACTCTACCCATGTGCCCTCCCGACCTTGAGGACAGGACCAGACTCCTGAGCAGTCATTCAGTACTTGGTCAATGTCAGAGCATCTCTGACACTGAAGCACTGCATGCCTGATCTGCTCAGGCACAAACATCAGCAAACATGTAATATCACCTGGGATCCTTTGCAAAAGCAATGAACTCTCCAATCCATGGCTGCATCATGAGCTCAGGCATGACCCTCGCCATGACCAGCTTCCTGCTGGCCACTGCCCTTCTTCTGAGGCTTTGGGCAAGGCAGAGTCGGTCCTCCTCTAGCAGCTCTCTTGAAAGAGATGGAGTGGGCAAATAGCAGCTACTGGCAGCTCAGAGATGTGGTAAGAACCAATAGATAAGGCTTGCAAGGTAAGAATAAATAGGTGAGGATTGTGGCACATTAAGAAGAATTAAGGGGCTATGCAGGTCTCCTCATTTACAGAGGATGGAGCAAAAGGGAGGTTGCAGTGGCTCAGGCTGTGCAGCTATAACTGCAGGGAACAGCCAGACCTGCTCTCTCATATGGATACCAAAATACATTACAAAGCAGAAAAAGTCTGACATCTTTTTAATAGAGACAAAATTTGCTGTCCTGTTCCCCTTCCCATAATCCTCAATAACATAATGTAAAAAATAAAACCAAAAAAGGTATGATCTCATGGTTGGTGCTTTATCTAAAGTGAGTTGCTGATTTCAGTCCAGCTCTTAGCAGGCAGATCTAGGCTTGGTGAATATCTGCACAATCCTGATCTGCTGGTGGTTTCAGAGAGAAAGCCATTGCACTGAGGGCCAAGATCTTCCCTGAGGAAGCTGCTGGAGTTTCCTTTTGATTTCAGGGACAAAAGAGCTGAAGGGACAGAAGCTGGAGCATTTTTTTTATTTACAGAGGTTGTTCTTCCCCATTGCGGGATTAGATGTACAGTTGGAGTAGTCTTGCTGTGTGGTTTTGTGTCATTAAGGGCTAGAAAGCTCCATGTATGTGGAAGTAATGCATTCCACAAATCAAAACTTCACTTGAGAGAGAAGTAAAAGTGATAGGAAGTAATTAACAGTAAAACCAGCAAAACAAGAGTTGAAAATACATTTAAACCCACCCTAAAAGGAATTGTACCTACAGGACTAGTAAATCCATCTCAGAGGTCTTGCTTGCACTGATGTGACTGTGCTACTGCTTCATCCTTTTTGTTTGTTTATTTGCTTTCTATCCCCAGAGCCCTTTGCTGGGAAGGGGAGGAGGGGCAGTCACCTTGATCAGTGTCAGGGCAGAGTGGACTTGTTTTCATCACCCTTAGGCAGATGCCCCACCAGCTGCCACCACATGAAGGACACATCCCTGTGCCTGGAGAGGCAGCCAGCTCTTCTCCACCCTGGCCATGGAGGAGAACATCAATGTGGCAAATGTTTCTATCCCTCTGCCATCTGGTCTACGTGCTGCATATTCATCATCTTTATATTTTCTTTAATCTTCTCCATTTACATATACACATGTCCAAATCATAACAATTACCATAAAACAATCTTGTTGTCGCCCTACCAATAAAAATTGCTCTGTTAATCAGGAGACTTTCAGAGGCACCATGCCTGAAAGACCTCATTTTAAACTGGTAGACTGAACAGGGCAGCAGATAAATTAGCCCATATATGATTGCATGCTGAAATACATTGATTTAAGATTTTTCCCATTCAGCCTGACAACTTGTCTAAATAGGCTCATGTCTGAAGAAGACAGCTTGCAGACATGATGTGAATGACAGGGCATTGCAAATATAATGCAGCACTGCACAGAGCAAGGGAGCGAAAACATCATGGAAGGGATTAACGGGATAAAAGAGAGGGGTAAAAATAAACAGAAGCAGATACTCTAAACAGCACAGCTCTCAAATTTCATCCTGATTTTCTTCTTCCATTTCTGGTTGCTAAGTCACTACAGGGAAAAAGCAATTACTGATCTGCTATCATTCACCATGTCTTTAGGTCCTTATTAGCAATTCCATCGACAATCTTAGCATTTAGCTCCCATTTAGCACATGCAGAGATGGGCTGTATGAGGTCATGCTACTGGAGTGAGCCAGGGTGAAAAAATATTCTTCTCTACCTGCAGTGTACATAGACCAGGGGGTTTCCCAGCTCAGTCCCTGGGAACAGCTCCACTGGAAATCCTCAGAGAAATCTAGTTCCAAACCTCCCAGCACACCTTTAACACTTTCTCCTCCTGAAAGGAGAATGAGAGTCTTTTTGAGGGGCTTCCATCACACCTCAGCCAGAGGGTCTTCCCCTCCTCTCCCTGCTAGGAACAACCCCTCTGCCCTGCTGGGCACAAGGAGAGAGCTCAGAGCAGGGTGCTTCTCTCTCTCAGGACATGAGAACACACAGACCTGCAGCTATGGCTGTATCTGTCATTTCTGAAGTTAATTTCTGAGGTTTGTAGTGGTCAACATCAAATATTGCCTCTTGGGGGTATGTAAGCTACAGAGAAGTTTATGGGTAAAACCTCATGTAAAAGAAGTATGTGGTCCTAAAAAAGCCCCAACAGCACATGCAATTCCATGAAGACTCTGGCCTTGGCAACAGAGGAACTGAGAGAAAAGTGTAGTTTTTCCATGTGTACCAAAGCACTAGTGGAAACCCCTTCCACTTTGCATGCAGACATGGGCCAAGATGGACCATGTGCTGCACAGAGGCATGGTACCCTCATGGGAAAACTCACCTGTGCTCCCCTAGCCTGCATACTCAAACTCAGACTTCTCTTACCCATGACCTGGTTCCTTGCTCTGTTGGCTCATGGCATAACTGGGTCTCCACTGTCTAGAGACCATGATGTTTTCATCTTCAACCAACCTATAATGATGACCAATGGTAGCTAGGAAAAGCCTATTAAAAAACATGTGCCATTGAATCCACTGGTGCTCTGACTCATTGTTAATCACCAGAAAGGTTGGGAGTACTGTTGTGATAAGAAGTCCTACATTTGTCCATCAAGGAACAGCTGCTGCAGGTGTCTGGCTATCAAGAACATCACATGGTCCCTCAATATCCACTTCCTGTTTCTGCTAGGTTGTGGCATACTGACATCTGAAGAGAGTGGGGAATCTGGGAATGCTCCTCTGACACTCTAATTATCATTTATTTGATCACCCCTTGCCTTAGATCCTTATTAAAGCATTTCAGACATGATGCAGTTCTCTCTAGTGGACGAATAAATAAGTAGCCATGTATTTTTAGGGCAAGTATTTTAGTAAACAAAGAATCTGGCAAAAAGAAAATCCCTGGGAAGCTGGCATTGGGTAAACAGTCTTTATGTTCTGATCATTGGAAACTGCTTGTGCCACACCAGTGGGAACAACACAGCTGCCTGGAAAATGGGGAGGGAAGGGCAGGGGTGGAGACGGAGAGTGCTGCCATGAAGACACCCCATGATGGCTGGGGGCAAAGGACAGGTCTGCCACTGTGAGAGACAGCAGTGCGCAGCTCAGAGGTGATCCTATTCTGTTTTGCCTGGAAGCATAATTACAGCACAGAGACACTGCTCAGTCATCTGGGGGGATGGCCTTCTTCCTGAAGCCGTAGCTCAAGGTCTGATAGGCAGGAGGAAAAGGGCTATACACTGTGGTTCAGAAAATACCCAGAACCAAAGACTGTGCTTCATGTTTTCAACTCCTGATAGTCAGCACTGTGTACCGCTAGGCCCTGTGAAGCCCCTCTGCATGAGCTTGCCCTCCTCTTCCTTGGATTCAGAGCATCCATAGCCCCTGGAGGACATGCCTCCAATCCCTCCTTCACTGGTCTGGCCCAGCACAAATGGATCCTTTAGTTGGGACCAGAGGCATGACAACATTGTAACTCAAATAGCATTTCTGCCTGTAGTTGCTGAAAGTTGGATCTTTTCACCCACCAGAAGACATTGGCAACATGCCTGCTTGGGGTCCATGGATACTCCTCTTCCCTCAGAGGGCTGGTTCAGTCTCATCAGCCTGCACTGGTTTTGTTTCTTTGAAGGATTTTCTTGAGGTAGGAGCATCCTCCTCTTTCTCTCTGTCCAGGCTATGCATAGTCCACTGATTCTTTCAAATTCTTCTGCACAGCAATGTAATGCATTATATTTTTGCACAACCTTTACCTGATACGGGGTTAGTTTATTCTGGCTATCACAGCCTGTGTCTCCTTACACACCATTTTTTTGCTAGTATCTGTCTTTGAACTTCACATGAGCCCTTGCATCAAGCCTTTACCTGCACTATCTTGATTTTTTACTTTGTGCCTTCTGTCAAGACACTGTCATCCTCCTTCCATGATTTGCCTCTCTTTTTTTTTTTTTTTTTTTTTGCCAAAAACAAATGGTAAATCATTCTTTGTCATGCATTAATTCGGTGTCTTTCTTTAATCTCTCCCAGGTCTTGTTCCAAACCCTCATTATAACAAGATCTTATACCAGACTTTACTCCTAAAATAATAAAGCTATTTCTGCAGCTTGAGATCACTTGCCAACCATTCCTCCCTTGCCTACACATGCAAAAAGATGCATGTACATCTCCTTTGTTTCCTACTGACGTAGCATGCAACATGCTGAAGCTTCTGCCATGCGTTTTCACAGCTAATCTGAGTTAATTGCAAATGATTAAGAATGCCCTGCTTACCACAAGGAGTGGAAGAGCTCTTCTCCTGGCACCAATTGCTTGTACATAGTGCTTGGCAGTAGCTGAGCCTCCTCCAGCTGCTCTCCATGTTTTCAGCATTTTGATTCCTGCTGGGAGGATCTGACTGCATAAAGGAGATTCCACCCCTTCCCAGTTTAAAGCTGCCTCCTGATGTTGAGGTAAACACAGATCCTAACCTGGGGTCTGACTGATGGTGACTTCCCTTCATGGGTGACCAGGCCAGGGATGTGTCTGTACCCGATGCAAGAATGTCCCTTTGGGGATTGGTCTGACTGCTGCTCCTCAGGCATCATGGTGTGTCAGTCACCCCACCATTCGGGTGGAACCTGGGTCCATCTCCTCTGCATATTCATGAATGGCAATATAAAGAACAGATGGCACCTTCTCACTTTAGTGCACTGAAATGAAGTTTGATATTATTCTCTGTTCTTTGTTACAAGGAGGTTTAAATTACATTAGAGGCTTCAAGATCCGCAGTACACATCATCCCTTATTGTGCAGGGCAGGGAAAATAAACACCACTGAGCTCGCTACCCAGCGATTCATTCGTAGGAGAAATTTTACGCTGGAGAATCAGCTCTTGGTCAGTGCACATCTAAGGGCCAAAGCACTCCTTTGCTTGCAGACACAACTGGAAGTGTTGATAGGGCTGGCAGAGAATGCAAAGATAACAGAGTTTTGCGTTGGGAAAAATGTCCCTAAAATAGTTGGGAAAAAAAAAGGGGAGAACCAGATTTCAAGGGTATAATTAGTTATTTAAGTATTTGCATTTTCATGTTCAATCACATAGGGGATTAAATACACATTAATCATTGAAAAGTCCCAGGATAAATATTTAGTTACATGGAAATTATCTCAAGATTTTTATTCCAAGGCACAATACTTGAGGATGTTGAAAAATGTCCAGTAGCCCAAACAGTTGCTGAGAAACGAGTAAAAGTTAAAGTTCAATTTTACAACAGGATCTGTGCTTTTAGCTCTGTAATTCCTGTGAATAACCTCTGGGTTCAGTGGATTTGCAGCCTGACCTAAATAATACTCAGGTTTCTGTGCACCTTCCACACAGAAGCACACTTCAACCTTCTTCATATTCAACAGAGGTATGAAATTTTTTTTTTTTCCCCTGGAATTTTTGCTTCACTGTAAAAACATTTACTTCTAGTGAGAATTTCTGGAAACATCCATAGCCTCACTCCCAGAAACATCATATCTGTGCTCCCAATGGTAATAAAGTGGGATACGCTCCTATTTTGCTCTCCATATATCCATCATTAATTTTGTCAAAATTTCTCACCACTTCAGGCATCAGTTTCCCCAGCAATTTTTATTATCGTAGAAGAAAGAAAAAAAAAAAAAAAAAAAAAAAAAAAAAAAAAAAAAAAAAAAAAAAAAAAAAAAAAAAAAAAAAAGCACTTTACACACAGAGAACACATTTTAGTCACTTTGTCCAGCTACTTTAAGTATCTCAACACTCCATGGAATCAAGCTCATTGATTGAAAACTGAAGAGAGATGTTTGTTGACATGGTCCAGGAGTAAGGAGCACATTAAACAGAGAAGTGGGAATAAAAGACATTTGTTCTGAGTCCCAGCCCTCTCATCTAGGGCACGTAATACCACCCCTGCCTTTACCTGCCAGGGAGTACTGCAGGAGCAGAGATGTCCTGTCACAGTCCTATGCTTCACTACAGTGCTCGTCTTCAGCAGCAGGCTTTGTCCAAAACCTGAAGCCTTTCACGT
This sequence comes from Megaceryle maxima, assembly GCA_024605025.1. Lineage (NCBI taxonomy): Eukaryota > Metazoa > Chordata > Aves > Coraciiformes > Cerylidae > Megaceryle > Megaceryle maxima. The sequence goes on along the minus strand of JANHGN010020540.1, from coordinate 35,530 downwards.
TTGAATTTGACCTTTTGTATCACCACTGCTAACAAAACATTGGCTTCACTTAATTTTAGGTGAGTGGAAAAGCTTTGTCTTTTTTCCTTTCCTTTTTTTTTTTTTCCTTTTTTTTTTTGTTTCCTCAGTCCCTGCTCATTGAATTTGAAGTCACTGTTAATCTGGTTAAGCCCAACTTGATTAAAAATGCAGCTCATTAATAAAACTTGGGAACCTGCACACATAGCTAGAAAATTCTTGCAAAGTTCCCTCCAAGTTCCAGCCTGCCCCCATGAATTATTGGCAACTGACTACCTACGCTGTTACTCATCCAAACAGCTCTCCCTACAGTGGGCAGTGGTTTAAACACTTCCTTCCTGTGATGTGTAACTCTAGGGAGGATGTGACAATGCCCTGCAGATATACAGCCGCATGCAGAAGGCTCGGGACTACTGAACAGGGCACAGATCATGCAGAGGATTTGTCCGTGTGAAATGTGTCTGTCCCATTGCCTCCCTGAGGCCAGGCTGGACTTGGGAAGGGAGATGAAGCATGGCAGTGGATGGATTTCTTTAAAAGGACTATCTTCCCTCTTTCCAAGGCAAAATGACCTTCGAAGGGATTTACATCCCACTCCCAATTTTGGGTCAGCTAGTTAGTCCCCCCAAACAAGGCACCTCCTGCAAACAGAAGGATGCCATTCTTCTCCAAAGGGCTTCTCTGGATGGGGGACATGGTACAGCACCAAAGCATCCTCTGCAAGGACTTCCCTCTGTCCCTCTATCAGGAGGAGAGACCCCTAGCACTGGGAAATTCATCAAGCAGGCTGATTATCCCATTCCTAGCCCAAGATCTGCACAGTCAGGTTTACTGTTTTCCCCTTTTACTGATTTCAATTAAAGGAAAAGCTATCTTTGGGTGAAAACATGTTTTTTCAGTTTTTAATTTGCTAGCAGCCACACAGACAGATCTCAGTCTTTTATCAAAAGCTCTGTGGCACTTGGTATGCCAGGTAAAGCATCCACTCCTGATATGGGCGAGTTTATGAATGTTGCAGCCTTCTTTTGACTACTTTACTAATTTAGCTCTTTGTTTTTGAATAGGTTTGCTTTAATGCCTATCTTAGAGATTTTACAAAACTGTAAAACATTTTTTTAAAGAAAATATACATTTTTATAAAAAATACTGAGTTTTCTGACTGAAAATCTCAGAAATAGCAGGATAACTCCATCTTGATCTTTTTTATTACAGAGAAGAGAAAATCTCATGTCTATGCATTAGGAAAGTTAAAAAAATAAATAAAGTGGCTGAAAGGCAGTATAGATATACACTGAATACACCAGAATGACAAATAACACCCAAACAAAAGATGAGAATGTTGAGATAGTATCTTTTATACAGTGGTTTATTACATATGATGCTAAATGTATTTGGCCCATCATTGTAAAATTATGCCTATATGTCAGAATTTACCAGCACATCAAAAAACACTAAGCAGTCCTAAAAAAAATGGAGAGAAAACCAACTAAGACCACTTGCAGGTGTTGGATCCCATTCTCAAGCCTGCATACCAAGGATGATATTTTCAGCAAGGAGAAAAATTTGAAAGTGGCTAAACTTCTTAGCTCTCAGGTGTTTAGCTATACTAAACTTTTTCCTTAAAACAAGACAAGCATTCTTCTTATATCCTTTCTATGTGATAGTCTTCAATCATTTAAAAACTCTTTATAGACCAGATAAGCCTGAAAAGAAGACATAAGTGATTTCCAAAGTCCTTTGGAAAACCCCACAGGTCAAAGAAAATGCCCTTCCCTAGTTTAGAGCTAAGCTGTGATTATTAAACCAAGCTCAAGACTGAGGACCCTGGTCACATCTGGGAATTCATGGGACTGTTTTATGTAGTATTATCAATTTCTAGACACTGATTTCTCCTGTGACTCCCACCGTCTTATGTTCCTGTGATTAAACCCATAGCAGTTTTCTACATTTTAAATGTGCTCTTCTTTGCTGAAGCAATAATTTTTTTCCCCCTTTTGCTGTTAACTTGGATATCTCCTGCAGCTGAGCATGTCTCCTTCAAGACTCTCCAGAAGCAGCTCAAACTCCCAGCAGCACATCTGCCAGGCAATGGTCCATCTCCTTCCTCCTCCCTGTTTTGCAAGACTTCTCAAAGAAGCAGCACCCTCTGCTTCCCTACACAAAAATGGGCATTTGCATGTTTTCAAGCATTTTTGCATGTTGCCTGGAGCAGCTGTTGCATTACTGAATTGAGGACAGACCACACAGGACCAGGGTTTGATCTCTCCACAGAGGAGGGAGATTTGTCTTGCAGGATGAGTCTGGGGAATCCCAAGTGGAAGCCCTATCACAGAACCATAGAATGTTTTGGGTTGGAAAGGACCTTTAAAGGTCATCTAGTCCAACCCCCCCTGCAATGAGCAGAGACATCTTTAACTAGAGCAGGTTGCTCAGAGCTTGAATGTTTCTAGGGACGGGGCATCTGCCACCTCTCTGGGCAAACTGTGTTGGTGTTTCATCACCTTCTTTGTAAAAAAATTTCTTCCCTGTATCTAGTCCGGCCCTATGCTAGGCACTGGTGGCTGCTGCACAGAGTTCTGCCCTCACTAAATATATGAGCTAAATAAAACACCAATTTAATAAGACCTAAGTCTCACCCTGCCTTTCCCCCAGCATATAAGTGGTAGCGGGTCTGCCCAGCATCTCTGAGGCTTCAAGGGAGTACGTGGTGCCTTCCCCATCTCCCTGCCCAAGGACTTGCACTCTGTAAAGTTGCTCTAAATGTCCAAGTGGCCTATATGCTCAGCCTCTGAGTAGAGTCCTCTCTGACTCTACTGTATCATATGGACTTGGGACCTTCAGAAATACCATAGGTCTGAAAGTAGACATACTACACATAGAAATGAGAGATGCTCAGCTCAGATTCTCTGAGGTTTTCTTCTTTTTTGCTATTACTCAGTCTCAGGAGGCTAAATTTGTTTCCAGAGGGATAAATACATGTCAGAAGGATGCATCTGAAGTGTAACAATTAAACGTGAACAGAACAGCCACATCAAGATGCAAACAGAGCTGTCTCCAAGTGGTCTGGGAACAGGCAGCATTAGCATTTATCCCTATTACCTTCTGACAGTGATCATCCAGGGGGGCATGCTGAAAGACAGACAGCTGGAGACTCTTCCTCAAAACAGGCACCTCAGGGGCTGGGCACAGGAGAGCAGCCTGACAGACCTGAAGCCACCCTGGTTAAGGTGGCTTAAGTAAGAAATACGTTCTGCAGAGGCAGAGATGAGAATTTCCAGATGGTGAGCCGACTGCAGCCATGGAGTCTGCCTCCTCAGCCTTGGAGAAACTCCTCACAGCTGTGCAAGGAACAGCAGGAATTAGGGACGTCTGCACTCAGGTAAGGGAACTTTATATGTCAACATTGCACAATGTGATGGAGCAAGTCAGGTGGGACCTGCCATTGCCTTCATTGACCTTTTATAGACAAACAGGCACTTGCAGGGCACAGCTCATTTCCTCACATACCTTTGGTCCCAGCCCACCGTGCTTATTCCTCTGCCCCAGGCACTTGGAGGACAGTGATGATACCAACCTGTGCCCAGCTGCTTGCAGCATCCCTGCCTGCACCCCAAACGACCATTCTGCCCCATGGCACACTGGCAGCTCCCGCACACCCCACCACCTCTGCACTAGTTAATTAAGGCTTTTGAAGCTCCTTGGGCTTGCACAACCTTTCAGAATGGTGCAGGCCTGGTCCTCATGGAAGAACCTCCCACCCTGTGTTGTTAAGAGTGTCTTTCATTTCACACTGTGATTGCACATGCACACACACGTAATCTAGAGTACTTTCTTTTCCATTTTACATAAGTGTTTTAAAACCTCGCAGTGTGAGGGAAGACCAAATTGAAATTGCTTGTACCAAAAATTATGCAATGCATCAGCAAGCGTTGTGTGTTCTAGGGTGAAAAGTATTTACTCAACAAATGCAGCCCAGCCAAGAATATGAAAATATTTTATACATAATCATGATATATAACTAAAAGCTGGAGGTGCCAGTTAGAAGAAACATGCAGCCAAAGACATGCTGAGGGAAAAGTGTTAATAGGGGTCAAGCAAAGGCAATTTCCCTTCTCTCCCCATCATCCTGCTTGATCAGGACTTTGGGAGAGACACACTGCCCCTCCCCTGCTCTTGAGACATGGCCTGGAAAAAATACAGAAAAGAGTTTGCCAGTCAGCAAAAGGAGGTGCAGCAGCAATGATGGCAGGGACCTTTGGAGATCCTGGAGAACTTTCTGGAGAGGACTTGGGCAGGGAGGAGGATCAGACTCTTCTCCTCAGCCCTGTACTACTTTTCTGCTCCTTTCTCCCTGCCCTGAACCCTCGCCTCCTCAGCCCTTTCATCTGTGAGAAGGTTGAGACAGAGATTTGCTTTATTCATGCAAAAGATCCGAGAGAGGAGAATCACACCTGAATCAACTCCACACTCTCCAGACATCAGATGGCTTTCCAGCACACCCACCTACTGTGTCCTGGGACCATCAGCAATGCTGTGTTTGGCACTGGAAACATGGGAATCAAAGGGAGTTCTCTGGTTGTCCAGACCAGTTGCACACTGTGAAGGAAAGCCGTAACTCCATCATAAGTTTGCCAAGCTGCTTCTCTAAATTAGTTACTTTTTCTTTTTTTTTTTTTTTTTTTTTGCTATCATTTGTTTATATATATTTGTCCTGCAAAATGTTACAACAAACTTTGAAGGCAGCAGCTGAATTTCTGGGGGAGGAAGAAAAGAACGGAGCAGGATAAATAAGATAGATACAGGTTGAAATGTGTCATGAATGTGAACTGACCTCAGTGCTACCCATCCTCCTGGACTGCTTACACTGCAAATCCATTGGCATGCCCAAAAAGATACAAATAAGTAGAAGCTCATCAGCACAGGCACTCTGTGGGAGAAAAATAATCCAGCACCAGAAGTCTTCTTATTTTCATCTACTCAACCAAAAGTGAGGTGGATGTGAGGGAGCTCACCAAAGTCTGCTAATTTTATGTCCAAAGCACCCGAGGCTGTGGGGCTCACAGAGAAGTGCCTTGACCCACCCCTTCTCTGCTTGCTACATGCCCCAAACTTTATTTGAAGCAAAGGAGAGCTCCCACCAATCTGGCCAGAACTGATGGAAACTTCAAGGGCTCCATGGGGCTGGGCTCAGCACTGAGTGAGCTCCCTAAATTGTGCTCTGCTTCCCATGCAGGGCGTGTGCTGGGTGGCTGTAACTTGTTCCCTCTCCCAGCCATGTTGCAGGTGCATCAGGTCCAGCTGCCCTGGGTCATGGGCACTTAGCTGGCTGGGAAGGAAATTGGGAGCCTACCTTTATGAGCCCACATTTGGAATCTTTTTTTCTGCAGAGGTAATTTTTTTTTGCAGGGAGTTAGCATAAGCAAGCTACACTGCAGTTTCCTCAGCAACATCTGCACTAGAAGAGCTGGGATCTCATACAAGTCTGATCAGTTTTTCATTAATTTTTTTTCTTTTACTAGAGTACATTTCAGATCTGGAGGGAGTAGACCAGCTAGGAATGGAGAGTTTTCTCCTGTGAGCTGTTCGGAGGCAGGTTGAGGGCAGTCAGACCAGGGGCTGACACAACCACCAAGAAGGCAAAGCATGATAGATGGCTGCCCAACCACCCTGCCTTCTGCCTCTGAGCAGCACCTCACCTCCCCATCTCACCCATAACTGACCAAGCAGGGCCATGTCACAGCACGTGCAAAATCTACATCCAAATTGTTTTTCTCTTCCTTTTCAGTGTTTCCTAATGCAATGTTTGCAATCTTTTGTGAAATGAGTGTTTGCAGAAGAATTAGGCTTTAGGTACAGATACAAAGAGCAAGCACCGACCCAGGGTAAGTGTTTCTTTCATCTGCTGGCTCGCGTGCCCCATCTGTTCCCATACTTAGCTCCTGAAGGACAGAAATCTGTCTCAATCACCATCAAGCAGTCCTGGTTCTTTAGTTCAAAAGGACGGAGACTAATTAGCTCCCTTTTGAGATCCCCCAGCCCAGCCTTTGGGGTGCTGGCTCTCACTTAACTGACTTTCATGGTGCCAAGTTCTTAAGTCTCCTGAGATGTGCAGATGGTGGCAGTGTTTGGGCCCACTTTCCCAGGGGAAATCAGCAGTAGGAAATTGTGGAGATACACCCCCCACACACACCCACCCTGCAGAATTCACCCTTCCATGAAAATGACAGAGAGATTTAAACAGCTTGCATAATTTCAGGAGGAAGTAATGAGGGTAGAAATAAATACACATTGTAATTGTATAACATGCCCAGGTTAAAGGGAAAAAAAAAAGGGCAAAAAAACACCTATGTCCACAAAGGTCTCCAGATCTGCTGGCAGCAATTGGAGCCAGATGGGACTGGACCTACAGGAAAGTGCAGTAGGGTAAGTGCCTGCAATGTGAAGGGAGCAGTGCCACCATGCTGCTCCCAAGTCCAACAGTACCAGGACTGGTAATGGATTCTTCTCTGGTGACAAGCCTACATTGCTACCCATTGCTTCAGCTTGATACTGGCACTTTGGTGGTTTAGCAGAAGCTGCAATGATTGCACAGACAGATAACCTCTAAAAACAACTGCTCCGAGATTTTCTGAAACTATTTTGTGTTCTTTCCTTTTTGGGGTCTGCTTGCTTTGTGTTTTAAACTATCAAATGCTGATCTGCATGTACTAGGAAGGGCATAGAAATTTTACTTAATAACTAACATAACTAACAAAATAAAAATCTCTTCCAGACAGTTCCAGGGTAAAATAAAAAGCTTTTCTCTCCTGTTAGGGAGGTTTCATCTTAAGTTAACAGGGGACACACAGAAAGCCAGTACCCTCAATCATTCAGAGGCTCTCTTCCCCTGAGTCTGCCCATTTAAGAAGCAGCATTTGAAGTTCCCACCCAAAATAAATTTATTTGAATTCCCACCCAAAATAAATTACTGGGCATTTTGTAGGATCAAGGAGCTACATGATCCCTGAGGCTGCAAGAAGGAAAGGCTACAATGAAGTCAGGTGGCTGGTACCCTTGTGGTAGCCTGTATTGTTCCCTTCATCTGGGCAGAGGCAAGCCCCATTTCCCCTGCAAACAAAAGGAGCATCAAACCCAGAAGCTTACACACTGTGATGACATTCATCCCAGCGGGACTTTGCTCCCAAGGAGAACAGGCACCAGGAAATTATGTGCAATACATTTAAGTGATTTACAGCTCTGTGTGTGCACGAGTCCACTGTCAGCTCTAGTTACCCTACAGTCAGTGGCAGCTTCAAACCATTTAAAGATTTCTTTTCCAGCTCACAATGTGCATACAAAGCAGAAATGAAGCCTACAAAAATCATGAGTCTGGGCTAAAAGGAAAATATACTTTTGAGGAAGAAAATGCACATACCTCAAAAACCAGAAGAATCTATTATGTCCCTTGAAAGGAAATTTCCCATCTTAACCCAGGTACAGAGAAACTGGGAGAGATGCTTACAGGGAGCACTGGGCTAGATAGTCCCCTTGAGCCCACAGGAGATCAGCTAGAGGGGCATGAGTGAAACGGATACCATTGGCATATGGGCACTTCCATCCAGGACAGAGAGAATCTGCCTGTTCCCTCCCCCTCAGCATGCGGGTAGCAAAAGGAGAAGCAGTATTAATATTAATTTATCTGGAGGCAGATAGAAATTATCAACAAAGCAATGGCAAGTGTGGGTTAGACAGACATAAATCCAAGGACAGTCGGTACAGAAGTCTTGGACTCACACATTTTGAGACAAATGTGAAATCATTAAAGATATTTCTGTTTCTCAGTATGCTGCATTACAGGGAATTACAACACATCTTTTAATGTGCAAAAATCTTAGCTAAAGTTAAAAATTAACTTTCCTTCTTTATCTACATCTAAGCTGAGCTCAGATTATTACAATGGGCACCTCTCCAATTTCTGTTTATAATTCTGAATCATTCTTCAGACGTCTCTGTTGCTCTTGTAGCAAAGACCAACTTTGAACTTTGTGCATTACCAAGTTTTCTTCACTGTGACTTATTTGTCTTTTAAAAAACACTCAAACTAAGGCCATTTTACTTTGAATGCATTTAAATTGTAAGTCACCACTTAAGCCTGGTGACTGCCTTCCTGAACTCCAGTTCTGGCCCCTTCAAAGCCCAGGGGAGCAAATGGGATTCTTTCCATCCATTTCCATCATCTTTAGTTGAATTCCTTGTTGTGCATGTGATTGAAGTAATGGGAAGTGTCAGAGTTTACTGCAACTCCTAGATAAGTTGGAGCAGAGAACTTCTTTTGCATCTCCTACATACATTAGATTGTATATATGCATCTCCTTATAGCTATAATTTCTTCGTAGCTAGACTTTCAGAGGTTTCCTGTTCCCTCTCTGACTTTATCAGACTCAGCAAGGAGAAAATGCTCCAAAAAATTTTTATTTTTCAGTTTCATTTCTGAGCTTCTCACAGTTTTTTTTTCTCTAAAACAGAATGCAGAACATATTCACTGCCAGGGCATTCAGGGGCTCCACTCAGAGCCAAGCACTTCTAAATTAATTACTGTACAAGCATGTAGGAAGAGATAGTTGCCACCTCATAGCATGTGCAACTGGGACATCTTCCCTAAAACATTGACACACATACACACAGAGATATAATTAAGTCCATCTAAACACAAACCTATATTCTGGGTCATCTGGAAAATGGCCAAAGACATTTGCAAGATCCCACTATTTTGTTTCTAAACTAATCACTCGTCAGAGCTCTGGAAATAGGGTCTAACTGCAGGGGGTATAAATTTTCAGCAAAGGCCATGTGATACCCAGAGGCTTGCCTAAAGCCCTCTGGTGAGCATGTGTCCATGCATGTCTATCAAAGCATATGGAAGACCTCTACATCTCAAAGGCAAAGACCTACATGGGCCCCACAACTCACTCCACAGCAAGTACAAACGCTTTCTGCCTTCTTGTCACTGACAATGAAACTACAGGGAACAAATATGCTTCCTTATTCCATGCACTTCTCCTAAGCCTCTTCCTCCTGGTGGGGAGTTGGCAATTCAGGAGGCACTGTGTGCTACAGTGAAAGCCAGATGTTTGGTCTTGACAAGCTGAGCATGAAATTAGATTGAAACAGCATAATAATGATCACACTTAAATGAGCCCTGCACATGATTCTTATCTTGTGCAAAACTTTATTTTGGGGAGGTACAGATAATGTAAGTACTACCTAAACTGTTAAGATTAAATTAATAGCATAGAAAATGCACTTTTTGCCAAGCACAGAGGTAATTAGTCTTGTATATCGAATATGGAATATTAATAAATAAAACTTAGCACCTAAGTTCTAGCTGTGTTTCAAACTGCTTTTCTTATTAATTAATTCTCACCAGGTTGTGTGAGGCAGAAAACCATTTTTAGCCTAGTTTCTACACACTTCAGCCTGTAAGCTCCTTGTGCAACATTACCTAGCTCTTTAAATAGCACTTTTAACTCCTGGAGCTCAGGTTACTTTGCAAAGGAAATTGGTTTCCTTTCCTCGAGATGAAAGGAGCCAGGAGAAGAGAGCTGTCAATTCATAGATCTAGATGTGTTTCATTTAAACCTCTGGGGCTCCAGGGATGCTTGCCAGCTCCTGTGGCTAGTCCCTTTGGCTGCTCTCAGGCACTGGGAATGTGAGGAGGGTCTCTCCCAGCGCTTATAGCCTGGTACAAAGTGGGCACAGAGGAGATGCTCCAGGTTCTGCCCACTGTCACCTGGGTCTGTCCAGCAGCAGCCTCATGAACAAGCAGGATCCTGAGCTGTCAAGTAATCTCCCACACGGGACCTGCACTTTTAGCAGAAATTGCTGCACCAGCTTTTACTGTGGTTATTATCTGATCCCTCTTGGCCAAGATCCCAAAACCTCTGCTCTTAGTCAAAGTGCAGCTCTTAGGTCCTGGAGACACAGACCTGGGCTGTGACTTGGGATTAGCAAGCCCTGCAGCCCATTCCCAGGGCCAGACACTTCAACATTGGAGATGGGACAAGTAACCTGGGCAGCCATGCAGCTCCTCCCTAAGAGGTTGCTTATTTAATGGAGAAGATTTTTGGAGACTCTTCTAACCTGCTATGCAGTGGCAGGGCAGAACAAGAGCCCCAGCTGCCTTCCCTGGTCATTACCCTATTCCTTTCCTGTGTAGCTTCACTCTAGACAAGCTGCTATGCGTGAGGACATCATACAGCTGACAATGCATATGAACAACTGACTTGTCCACAGACAGGATTTACTGTTAAAGCATCCACAGACTTCTCCAGGGCTTAGTAAGAAACAAGATCCACCAGAGCACACGTGCAGACATAGACACAAGCTATCTTTGTGGAGACTCAGGAGAGAGGGGCCAGTTCCCAGCCCTCCCAGTTTCCCAGAAAAAGGAAAGGTTGTTTTGGTTCACTTCTGTTTGCTTAAAGTAATTCAACAGAAGAAGTAAAGTAAAAAGGGCATGTAGAATTGCTGGTGCCAGGTGACAAAGGCCATTTTAAGTAAGGTTCTGGCTTGGACTGACCTCACCTTGCCTTGCTTACAAGTCTTCCCCTCACATCTCCCCCTCTCACACCAACCGTACCCCAGCCATCTCTCCCATTTTCTGGCATATCACTTTCCCCTGACCTCAGTCCCATGCCAGTATCTGCTGCACCCAGAGCAATTCAATCTGCACCTGATAAACTCCATGCAATCAGGTAATGAACTAACTGGTCCTCTTTGGTGTTGGTAGCAGGCAAAATGGAATGAGTTGTCCTCTGCAGCAGTATCTCAAACTGAGTAAATGGTCCATGTAAAGCAGGGGGGATTATACACAACCACAAGTTTGATTTAACTTCTGAGTCAGTCTTGCAGAGGAGGGAAAAGCCATCAGAATTATAAATACAATTCTGCAGAAGTATGTTATTATATCACTGGGACACAAACACAGCTGTCACCACTCTGGTCTCTGTAGGAGCGCGGGCAGCAGTCAGATGTTTGGTACTTGAAAATCTGTCAGCCACGTATGAGCAGTGCAAGCCAGAAAAGGCCAAGCAAGTTTATCAGTGTCAAGAACTGATGAGGAGTTGAGGGACCCCCGGAATGGTGGGTCAGCTCTAAGCACCGCTTGCAATAAGGGATGCATACCTCACCCTGCACACTCCCTCACCCTGGTACCCCCCACTGGCCAACGTGCCCATCCTCACTTAGTGCAGACAGCCATTGGAGATGAGCAGGAGCAGGACGGAGCCTCTGCCTGTGGCTGCTGATCTTGCTGCCTCTGCCTGAGAGTGAGATTTTGGCTGCTGCCAGGAGGGGCTTCCCATTCCTTGCTCTTAGCAGCAGCAGCAGCAGTGATTTCTCTGCTGAAGGCACCTGGGAGGGTACTCGCCTACTCTTCCATCTCAGCTGGGAAAAGGCAACAGGCCAAGAGGGGGTTCGGATGCATTTTGGAAAAATGAAAAGAAAAACACAAACCAAGCAAACAAACAAACAAAAAAGGAGAACCCCACAAAAATTAAAGAAAAGTTCAAAGCAAAGTCCCAGAAGTCTTCAGGTTGTTTTCCCAGCACCTCCAGTGGCTATTAGTTTCTGGCAAACCTGTGTGAGCAGAGCCATGTTCTGCAGCCCCTCTTCCATGACAGAGGTTGCACTGGCAAGACCTCATGGTGCTTGCACACCACATCTTGACTAACTTGGTCTTAATTTGTGAAAAAAAACCAAACAACAGGGCTCCTCTGAGAGCAAAGAGCAGCAGAATTCACAAGTCTGTCAAGCAGTTCAGGCACTGTGTGAGACCAAGGCCAGAGGTTGTTGACAGACAAGACTTAGAGCTCCTTCTCTTCTGGGCTCTTCTTCACTTATCAGGTTTGTTCAGGTTTAACGGCAACAGCATGTAACAGAGACATAGCTGCTCCCTTTTCCAAATGATCATTTAGCTTGGGTTTGCCAAGCCATTCATTTCATGCTTATTAACCTTTGGAGTATTGTTTGTCCAGACTGCTAGACAAATTAACTTTTAAGAGGGGTCTATATGGATGTCTGCAAACTCCCTCAGACACAAAGCAACTCTCAAGGAATATTTAATGAAATATGTAACAGTCAGTTTATCTGTCTATAAACTAACACATAATTCTGGACAACAGCTCATTGGAAATGCTGTGGGTAATTCTCAGGAAAAAAAAAATTAATCATCTAAAGAGGCAAGTAGGGAGGAGACTAGATTGGTCACAAAACTCCAGAAGATTCATCTACAGAAGTGCTTATTACTTCGTGGAAAAGATTTACCTTGTTGTGGAAGGAGCTGCAGCTTACAAGGAACCTCACACATAGCCCAAGAGCTCACCTCCATCTGTGCTCATCAGCCCTCTCCTTCCTGATGATTAACATGTTTAGGAGACTCAGTACCCCTACCCATCTCCCTGACAGATTTCTCTGAAAGGACAACAATACAGGGCTTGGATCAATATTGTAAGAAACTCCACTCTGACCTCTGCTATCACTTTAGAAAGGTACAAGGTGCAAAGGGCAGCATTCCCCTTTTGTGCTGTGCCCTGTACCACATCTACAAATATTCCTTGAGGATGTCATGTCCATGTACTGAAAAGCTCACAAGGCAAACTTGTTATGGCTTCAGGAGCTCCCACAAGTATGATCTTTATGCAGCTGACAAAAATCTCCTTTAAAAGGCTCTAAAAACCCTATGCCAGATTCCTTCATAGCGCACCAAAACCCAAGCATCAGACTGCAGTGAGCTGCAGTAAGGAGGTAGCAGCTTCAGAGGGCTTGGATGATAGTGTCATCCTAAGTCACCTGGGAGAAGCCCCATGGAAAGCAAATTCCCTGAAAGTTGCCTAAAGCCAGAGATTCTCTCGCACGACATATTTGCACCCAGGCTGGGTCTCCTTCTTAGCATATTTTGCCTTTTGTCTTGTTTTTTCTGGCTTACAACAACAACTCAAATGAAATGCTGGAAACAATGAAAGCATTAAAGGAAAATGTCATGCCTATCAATATATGTCTTTGTGGCCGTGGGATTGGAAGAAGGCATGATGTCACTGGTGGGAATAGTTTAAAATTTTCCATTGAGAAAAGGGATCTGCCTTTAACAGAAGCAAAATGTCCTAAAATACTTGCTGTGCCACACAGTCAGGCAGGAGAGTGTTGAGCTGTTGATGCAGCATAGGCCAGGAAGCTGATTTAATACAGAAGTTACAGAAGCAACTTGCATTTATTTACTACAGGGGCATACAGCAGCGATGCATGCAGGGTTTAATTCTGTGAGCAAAGGCATTGAAAGTAGCATTCTCCATATACTAAGAAATTAAAACAACTTACTCAGAAGGTTATGTGTGAAATAGAAAATATTAACAAGGCCAAGCACTTTGTCCTGTATTTCGCTCACAACAACCCCAGGCAAAGCTACAGGCTTGGAGAAGAGTGGCTGGACAGCAGCCCAGCAGAAAAGGACCTAGGGGTGCTGGTCAACACCCAGCTGAACATGAGCCTGTGTGCCCAGGTGGCCAAGAAGACCAATGGCATCCTGGCCTGCATCAAAAATAGTGTGGCCAGCAGGAGATGGGAAGTGATAGTCCCCACGTACTCAGCACTAGTGAGGCCATACCGTGAGTACGGTGTTTATTTCTGGGCTACTCACCACAAGTAAGACATCAAGTTGCTGGAACGAGTTCAGAGGAGAGCAACCAAGATGATGAGGGGTCTGAAGAACAAGCCCTATGAGGACAGGCTGAGGGAATTGAGATTGTTTAGTTTGGAGGAGGCTGAGGGGAGACCTTCTCACTCTCTACAACTGCCTGAAAGGAGTTTGTAGTGAGGTTGTTGTGGCTTCTTCTTACAAGTAAATAATGACAGGACTAGGAGAAATGGCCTGAAGTTACACCAGGGGAAGTTTCGACTAGATATTAGGAATAATTTCTTTACTGAAAGAGTAGTCAGGCACTGGAATGGCTCTCCATGGAGGTGGTGCAGTCACCATCCCTGGAGACATTCAAAAAACATGTAGATGAACTTCAGGAAATCTCTAGTGGGATGGTCAGGTGACTTCTTTGTGTTGTTCTTTGTTGTTGTTGTTCTTGATGGTTGGACAAGGTGATCTTAGCGGTCTTTTCCAAGCGTGACAATTCTCTGATTCTGTGAAATGACGAGGCCAGGTGTGGAGTATGTAGCTCTGCAGCTGTGCCCTTTGCTGGGCTGTTGAGTTTATCTGTACAACTTTGCACTGAACTCGATAATGAGTAAGAAATTTGCTCCCTCTCTCTGGGGACCAAGCAGTTGGCTGTCTGATGGACTCCAGTCTCTTTCAAGCGCACATGGAAGGGATAAGTCTACTTTCCTGGTGACAGAGATATTAATTTCCCAGGCTGACTTTGTTCTGAAGTGGACTGGAAAAGGGAGCCTGGTCCCTTATGTCTGGGCAGTGGTTCAGAAAGCCACCCCTCATCACCCCCCAGCTACCACCCTTTAGTTGCTCATCTACTTTAAGTGTATCACTTAACATCTTTCTGCCTGGTGTCTCTCTGTTGTCATATATATATATATATTCTGGATTAAGATCAGATTAAAAAAAATTGAATTTGAGAAGCATCAACACTGTGTTGGTTAGTTTTAGATCCAGATGTCACACTTCTGAAATTCCTGGGCCCATGGGATCTGAAATTCTGGTTTCAGCAGCTACAGTGGTCGAGAGGTGAGGTGAAGGCTTCCATTCAGGGCTGGGTAAGAGCTGTGGTAAAACACTTTGGCTCACTGAAACCTGAGACATCCCCACCTGGGAATAACAATGAGAATAAAAGGAGTCTCAGACAGCCAAGTCCTTCCAAGCCTTCTGGTTTTCTTCAATACAGGCATCATTTCTTCTCTTTTAAGGAATGAGTCTGAAGGAAAATTAAAGCAATTTACAATGTTACAGCAAACTTTATAATGAGAAAGTACAAGCTCCTGGCAATTTGTGATAGGATATATATAAATATATGGACTTTCATGCAAACACACAATCTACGGGGCTTTTGTTGTTGTCTGTGCTGAAAGGCACCAGTAGGTATGAAACAAGTTGAGCAGTGAGCCTGCCTGCCTGCCTTTGAGGTCACCCTCTCTCATTTGCAGCATGGCAATTGCTCGCTGCCGGTGAGATCTCCAGGTCCCAAACAGAAGACGACAGCTCCAGATGAAGCTTCAGCAAGTACTAAGGTACAATTTTGTTCCAGGACAAATGATGCTCTGAAAATGTCAGTGCAGGGCTCAGTGTGTCTGTTTGCAGTGCAGAGAGTAACACTGCCTGGACCCAGCTGAGCTGGCCCTGAATGAGCTGCCTGGCATGGGAAGGACACAACCAGCTTTGGTGAAACTCTCTAACCCATGTTAAGTCTAGCTGACAGACACCTTGAGCTGGCTGCAGCACTTTCACAAGCAGAGCTACACCCTGCTCCCCTGAGGCTATACCTAAACTGTGGGGCAGTTCTGGTCTACATTTGCCATCATCTCAGTCCTTGAAGTGGACTGGCACATCCCACAGCTCCCTGCTTGCCTGCATACACAGGTTTCCTTGTAATGTAAGGACTTCTGTGGACCTGCATCTTCTCTCAGTGTGCAGAGCGTGCTCAGTTCCCACTGTTTATAGATGCTGCAAATCCTACTGGCCCTGTGAACTGATCCTTTCATCAGGATGGATAATTTCCGGATCACCAACCCCAAAAGTCAAGCTGCTACAGCTAGAATCCACTGAATGCTCCTGTTTATAAAGCAAAGGCCAGCATATCTCACATTTCCAAAGCATAACTGGATCTGTTTTAGAGAAAGAGCAATGAAGTCATAGCAAATTATTCTATCATTAAATTCAGCTGGTCCAGTTTGGGCATACTCAGGAAGCAAAACAATTGAGGCTGAAGTTAACCAGACCCTTTTCAGGGTAGATTTGTACTGTAAAATGCTACAGTTCTGTGTTCCTAGGGTCCCTTCAGAAGGCTCCTGTGCAATGCTAACAAGTGAAGGTTCACACCAAATGTCTACCATATGCTGCACAGGCAGTTTCCTCTCAAGGTTTTCATTATATTAAATTTTGATTTTTTCCTTTAAGATTTAGTTCCCTAGGCTGTTATTGGAGGCAGATGCAGTTGTATCAATGGAAGGAATTTCACCTGTTCAAATCAGGTTTTGAGGGATTCAGACATAGCTATTTTGTTGGGGTTTTTTTTTAGATTTTTTAATAAGCATTCCACCTCTTGTCCCTCCAAGGTGTGGTAAGCATGCTTTTCATATCCTTGCACATACCCAAAGTAAGCGTGGCTGTGTTGCACAGGAGCAAGGCAACACATGAACCATCTGCTTACTTAACAGAAGTATGTAAATTAATGTCACTACCACCTCTAATGTCACACAAAAGTCAACACAGAAAGATTATATTCTAACAAAAGTCTTGGACTGCAGGTCACTGTCCCCCCGACAGCCTCCTCCAGCTATTCCGGGAAAGTCAACAGACCCCGACAGGTCACCTCTTCCAGGTGGGTCAACAAATGATAGCGCTGAGTTCATTCAGACTTTTTAAGAGTGTACTTTTTCAAACTGGGAAAATATATACTGAGCAAATTTCATTCTAGCTCAGATACACTTAGCCAAATTACAGTATAAAAGTTTCTCTGTTTGTTATGTTTCTCCATAAAAGCTTTGCAAAAAAGACAAATCCAAATAGTTAATAGTACCAAGTTGGTAACAAAGAGTTTCCACACATGCTGAAGAAAGCTTAGCTGTCACAATTTGTGGACCACTGTCAAAACATGTAGTGTTTAGCACTTTTTAATGTAGCTTCCAAGTTTGGGGCAGAGCTGCAATAAATATCAAGAGATCTATTCTCAGTGAAGGTGTGGATCCAATTTAACAGCCAAATTAAGGCAGACAAAAGGCAGCAGATCATGTAACTTAGAAAACAAATGCTTGGGATCTCACTTATATTATTCTTTACATGGGCAACTTTTCTTGGAAGTATCCCCTCTGAACAATTCAAAATCATGTTACTTTTATTATTGTAAGGAAGGCAGTGTTGAGCTCAGAGAGATTCAGGCTGAGGAGCATTAAATGACTAGTTATTATAGTGATGCATTCTGACTAAATCTGTCCTTGGGTCTTACTAGGGACACGTACAAACTGTTATAAACTCTCATTTGATGTGTAACATAAAGGTTTGGTCCTATGTTTAGTTAATAGTATTCTATTGCTGCTTATGGCCATGGTAACTTTGTCTAGCTGCTTTAAGATATTTCTGCAGCCATTGGAAAAAAATGAAATTTTAATATTCAACTTGGGTGTAATAGAAATGTTGAATACCAGAAGCTCTTGAAGCATAACTCATCCTTCAGCTCACAGGTGGAAGCAATAGCTTCCTTGACTTCATAGTGTTGTTAAAGAGTCAATAAAATACCAACTCAACCTCCACATAATCTAGAGAAGGGTGCCAAAAAGGATGAGTCTTCAGTTTCCCTGAACTTTCCCATGTTATGGAATATGTACTACAGAGCTGGAGAACCATGGCTTCAAACAGACTTTTGGACATTCACTTCCAGTGAGCACTACACCAGCACTTGCTAGTCTAGGAGGATGAGGAAACCAATGAGGAGATTTTATGGGAGGTATACATGTACTCCCCAGTCAATCATTACATACTTACTGTTTTTAAGACCACTTATCTCACTCAAACTAACTCTAAAATATTGGACAGATTGCTTCAGGACTTTCCTCAGTCCTTAAGAAATATTGAGGTATTTTTTTTTCCATCACGGCTAATTACAAGATGTGACCCAATGCACAAAGACTGTCTTTTTTTGCAGCCATCTTACTCTTATCTAGCCTTGTTTATTTAATGGTGTCTTAATCCAAGCTAATCATGTCCCTAACAGTGAATTATGTTCTAAATGACAATAAATTATGTTAGCACAAGAATATTCAGGGAAGAGCAATCCAATCACTTTTATATTTTTTCAGCATACTTTAATGAAAAATAGCAAAGAAGAAGACACATTGCAGAACACTGTATGAGAGTATAGTGTTTCTGAACATACCTGGACCTGCTTAAGCAAGTGTGAAGACAGTGTAGGTCCCTCCCATCAGAGCTGTGCCTTCACAGGGCAAGTAACACAGGGCTTGTAGGAAATGGGAGGGACGGTTGAGGAGGGGTTTGAAGCTTAAAAGTGGTACCTGGATTGAAAAGCACATTTAGGATCATGAATAAATAATAATTTCATATTAATAAAATCATATTCAGCACTAATAGTCTGCACTAGACACCAGAGAAGTCCTTGATGGGTCAGGACCATGTTGAGCATGGCTAGGACTGTGCAGTGTTTCCTTTGCTGATCTAAAGAGTGGATAGAAAGAAGGTACATCGGGAGGATCAGGATAGGTGCATTAAGACTTGTAGTGTCTCAGCAGATGCCAAGGACAAAGACAGTGTGTTGCAGAGCTGCACAACCCCTTCTGCTCTCCAAGCTCTTCATCTTCCAGGGAGGCACAGTATTCTGGATGCTGGGTATTTGTCAGCCTTTTGAATATCCTGACAGGCCACATCTCAAACATACTATTTACCAGGAAGCACTTTTATTGATTTTTTTTTTTTTATAAGAGAGTAAAATATTGGCAAAGGTTTATCTTACTCCTTATCATGAGCATCAACACAGAGCAAATTTCATACATTAGACCTGTACTTTTTTTAACAATAATGTAGAAAGCTTGAATAAACTCATGCATCGCACAGCAATGTTGTTTCTGGAATAGCTGCTTTGTAGCATTTATTCAAATGCTGGGAAGTGATAGATCAGCAGCCAAACAGCACAGCCAGTCCTGGCACTCTGGGGCTAGAGAAGTATCCCATGCAGAAACAGGCACTAGTAACAATTTGCTAAACTGATACGCCCTGTCCCAGAGTCAAAAAATACCCAGACACTGGGACCCTTCCTCCATCTGCCTGCACACAGCTCTCATTTGTTTCAGCCTGAATGATTCAAAACTGTACTGATGGAAAAAAAGTACATTTTGTCTTCAACCATTTCACATCTGCCACAAATGCCATGAGAAAAAAGGGCAAAGCCTTCTCAGGAGTTACAAAAAAACCTTAATGGACAGCTCTCTTTCAGCAGCTCCTAGGAAAACAAAAAAAAACTGCATGCTCCTACAAAGGCAGTAAATGAATTGAGATTCAGACTAAAAGAATGCAGACTGGTATGGTTTTGGGGGAGGTGGATGGAGGAAACGAAGAGTACAAAGTAAGAGGCACTTAAAGTCATGAAAAAAGCTGAGAATCAATAAACAGATTGAAAAACAGTGAACAAAATGTGCCAGGATTGAAAACAAAACAAAAAAACCCTTCAGAGTTAAAGAATTTGTGCTGCATATACAGCTGCAATGGCTCAGGAAAAGAAAAATCAAGGGATCTAAAACTGTAGATGGCTGTGGCCAAAACCCCACACATCTTTATTTCCCAGCTTTAAAAAAGACCCGAGAGTTTATTTCCCATATCCCACCTTATAAAAAGCTCTCTAGGATCGGGATCAAAACTTGAAGATTTGGGGTATCTGTTTTCTGCCACTCTCAGGCATTATACCTGTCTGATGAGGTGGGCAGGGACACTAGAAGAAAAGGAGGTTTATAAATTTGCTTTGGGAAGTTTGTAACCATGATTTTGTATACACCAAATGCTCGCAGCACCACACTAAGCTTTCAAGAAGTGTATGTAACAGAATGTATTTATTTGCATGTATTTCTTTCTTTTAGGTGTGTTGCCATCAACCTATTAGGCTTCTAAACCTTAAGGTCCTGTTTTTGTAAGACCCTCTTTTCCTGTTGAGGATGTGTTTTAAGCTCTGGGTTGAGCACAGGGAGCTTGAGCAGTGAAGCTATATACACCACTCCCATCAATGCCTGCTATGATGCTGAGGAGAAAAACAAGGTAATCTCACCAGAGCTTGCTCATATTAAAAAAAAAATGCATAGGCAAGAAGACAGAGCACATGGGAAAGCACTTCAACATAGCATAAATGTCCCCTCCCCACCCCCTATGTTTCCTTCCACAGGGATACCAGCTGTGCTGCCAGTCCATTGGGTGGGGCAATATTCCTCACAGTAACAGCCCAACTGTGGCTGTTTGAGGAGGTCTGGCCCACTCCAGCAGCAGTTCCCCTGTGGGACTCCCCATATGACTGCAGTGAGTGGAAGTATATTTACCTAGTCCTGGAGGAGCAGAGAAGCAACAGAGCAAAACCAACGGGCTGTCACCAGACACAAGTCATGCTTACACTTCAGAGTGAGTTTTCCCTCATCCTAACTCACTTATCACAGGGACCTCATCCAGCTTGCAGCTGGCAGGTCTTGGTGCCCACCCCAGAGGCATACAGGTAATTGACCCTCAATGCACCACAAACCACCCCAAGGTTTAGGACCTGCTTTCTCCCAGGTTTAGGCATGGGACCAGCACTTTATACAGACCATGTTGCTTGCTCTCCCCTGACAGGCAGCCTGGTGCTGTCTTCTCTCTTTGGAAAGGATGTCTATCAAAAGCCTTGCTTTATGTCTGGCTTCCAGGAAAAAAAAAAAAAAAAAAAGTCTCTATGATTTTGCTATATGCATGCATGAATGCCTGTATCTCCCTTACCAAGTTTTGAATCCCTCATCCCACTTCACTCACGTTTGACAAAGTTGGTATTTCCAACAGTGCTAACCTGCTGACCTAAGCAATCTTTGATGTGGCACATGCTGGGGTACCAGGTGCAGTGTGCCACATGCCCAATGTACACATTTCCTTCCTCCCAAAACCAGAGCCTGGGGCTGGAGGGAATGGGGGCACTGACATTTGGCTATGTTTTGCTCCCACAAGGGGTGAGAATAAGGCTGTGGGACCCAGGAATGCAGAAGCTTGAAGAATTTCGCAGTCCAGACACAGACAGAGATAACCAGCCTCTGCAGGTTTTGTGGGAACAGGCAGCTAGGGATTTGCACTCTCCCCAGGGTGAAGACTGAAGCACCAGGTCATGCTTTGTTGGCAGGGAACCCATATGCCAAAGAAAACACAATGGAGACAGACCTCATAGTGCCCTAGCTTCAAGAAGAGCTTCAGCTGAAGCTTTCATTTCCTTAGATGTCAGAGTCAATCAACACCAAGATACAGATCTGTAGCAAACTATCCAGGTCATTAGCCCTTTTACTTGCTACTCTTCATCTTCCCTGCCCAGTATCCCAACATGCTCTACCAGCTTGCCCCACTTCTGGGGTATAAAGCTTAAGAGGAAAGTGAAGTCACATCTAATCTGCATAAAATAATACATTTTATAGGATGTAATTATTTTCTTCCCTGCATATCTTCTCATGTGCCACAGTCTTTTCTCAAGGCCTCAGCTCCACAGTCAAGACTCTCATGTCCCCTAGGATGGAAATCTGAAATCACAAAATGATCTCATACATTTTTCTTTGCTCTGGTTTCAATCTCCTTTCCCCTTTCCAGCATATTTCCAATATACAAAGCATGTTTCCCAGTCCTCATTTTCAACACTTCCTTCTCTATCTCCATCTTACTGTGTTCCTTCTCCTTGCTTTTTCTTTTCACCTGTCTTTTGTCTGCCAGTCCTCCTTTCCTACTTCTGTCCTATTTCAAAATCTCCCTATGAGCCAAGCCTACTATCTGTAAAGAGTGATGCTGTCAACTTTAATAGGAACTGAATTAACTCCCACGGCTTTCATCTTCCTTTTTTTTTTTTTTTTTTAATGTTTCTTTTGTCTGTCCTCCCCATCCCAGTTCCTGTCTCAATCTCTGTCTTTTCTGCAACTTGCTTGAACTTTCTGTTGCTCACCTCACACCTTTCTGCTCCAGCCCCTCCCCGAGTCTTTCCTGCTCTTTTCCATCTATCCATCTCAAAGCAAACAATCTGCCTTATCTACCATCTAGCCAGCTACTGAACTTTCCAGTCCCCACCCACCACTGTTGTATGTGAGCACCTAATTTATGTTAAGATTAGCGTCTGTCTTGTTCCCTCCCCCTTCCTTTCCAAAGTATGTTGAAAAGGCTGGGGTGTGGTTTTTTTTCAGTAGTTCTGTCTCTTCCCTCCATGCCCTTCCTTATCTCTCCTTGAGAAACACAGCGCCAGAGATATGGGTTACAGAAAACTGTAGTTAGCACTTTCCCTGTTAAATACAGCAAAGCTTTACTGTTTCTCTCTCTCTCCAAAAAGAGGACGTGAGGCCTGATGTAATGTCATGAATTTCAATGGAAAGACTGACAAACTCCCCAGAAGCAACAACAGACCTACGGGAGAAGATAAACAGGGATGGGTGAAAATAAGAAATGGATGTCAGAGAGGGCTGCAGAGACAAAGGAATAAAAGGGGACATCAGAGGAAGCCCACGCTACCTGATACATGATCTTCTCCCTTGTAATTGGGATCTCCCTGTAAAACTGTATTTCACTAAAACAAATTGGCACTCCCCAGGGGAGTTATTTTAGAAGGCTAATCTAGAATGTAGGGTGAAGGAGCATCCACCCATCATGATTTCAGCTATTTCTTTCTTAAAGTTCATAAAGTCATTTTACCACAGCTACTGCTCCTACCAAACATCTGTGTTATTCTGGGACATAAAGCGGAAATGGGCAACTTTGTGCTTCACCCAGACTGGATCACAGGAGAGGTGCAAGCAGGTCTGGAATAGATTCAGTAGCTCTGACAATAGCAGGACTACTGATCTTGCTCCTCTCTATCCCCAAAAGCAGGAGGAGAATACAAAAAGAGAACCTTACTGAAGTTCCTAGTCTTTCTGAGGGGCCGAGAGGGAAAGAAAACAACAGAAATCAGCAAGAATGATGGAGAGAGATAACATCTCCTATCCTCTTCCTAGATGTGAGAAAGGAGACGGAAAGTGAGGATGAAAGCCTCTTTTAGGTTTCTCTGTGGGCTGTGAAGCATCCACCTGGGTAAAGCAGTAACATGTAACATTTAGGGAAGGGTGTTGCGGGTGACAAGAGCAGCAGAGAGCTGAACATAATCCTGCAGCCCCGAGATTTCTTCAGTTCCACCATGGAAGAGGGATGAATGTGGAGGAAATCTACAGACGTGTTTTACATGCTTCCGGTCCTGAAAGCCTGGCTAGGCTGCTGCAGGCAAGCATTTCTCCAAAACACAGGGGCTAAATGCAAACAATGCAGACAGGAAAACCACCACAAGTTGCCAACCAGCTTCAAGGAAAAGGAAAAAGAATTGTGCTGGTTTTGTCTGGATAGAGTTAATTTTCTTCTTAGTAGCTGGTATAGTGCTGTGTTTTAGATGTAGTATGAGAATAATATTGAAAACACACTGATGTTTTTAGTTGTTGCTAAGTAGTGTTTATACTGCCAAGGATTTTTCAGCTTCTCATGCCTTGCCAGCGAGAAGGCTGGAGGAGCACAAGAAGCTGGGAGGGGACACAGCCGGGACAGCTGAACACAGCTGACCAAAGGAATATTCCATACCACATGAGGTCATGCTCATCATATAAACTGAAGGGAGCTGGCCTGGAGGGGTGGACCACTGCTGAGGGACTGGCTGAGTATCAGTCAGCTAGTGATGGGCAATTGCATTGTGCATCGCTTGTTTTTCTTGGCTTTTATTTCTCTCTCTTTTTGTTATTTTCCTCTTTATTGTTGTTATTGTTGTTATTATTAAATTATTTTTATCTCAACCCACAAGTTTTACTTTTTTTCCGATTCTCCTCCCCATCCTACAGTGAGGTGGGGAGGGGGAGTAAGCAAGTGGACACATGGTGCTTAGTTGCTGGCTGGGGTTAAACCATGACAGAGAGGAAGAAAGATAATGTGTAGAAGGAGAAACAAGGAAATAAAAACAGGATCATAGAAAATTTAATTCAAATATCTTAAATCAACAAAATTCAAATCAGCTATATTCAGTTAAATAAATTGTGCTAGTAAGTTAGGATTGCCTTGATTTGCTTTGTCCAGCCACTACAATGCAGCAGCAGTAAAGTTACATGTATTTTCCATTATGCTCTTGCAATCAGTTTCTGCAGGTTTCAGTTCTCCTCCTTTCCTACAGCAAGAGCTGAGATGGAAATAATGAACAACTCTACTCATATGCTACTCACCGTTTCCCCTCTCTTGATTACTCAAACTTTCTACTCCAAGGAGTGTACTTAGCAGCTCTTTCTGCCATGTTGAGGCTTTGCAGCAGGTACAACATGACACCAGCTGTGTGTCCTAATCTCAGTCCATAATGCTGAATTAGTATAGTGTGTTTTTCAACAGACTTCCATAAATTCGGACAAATATCTGCAGGAAGGAAAAGGCAATAATTCTATGTTTATTCAGATGAATTACAACCCCAAAATAATAGCTGGAAACTTGTTTGCAAACATCAGTGGACGTGAAAAACATCAATGTGTAGTTTGGGAAGAAACATAATCATGCTGATGTTCACAAGAAGAAAAAGGATTGCAGTATAAATAATGCAAGAGGGAAGGGAGAAGGGACAGACAAAAAGAACATATTATTGGTAAAAATCAATAACAATCATCCTCCTTGAATAGGTGAATGCATAGGATAGTACCTCAGCAGTCTAAAAATCAGAATGTTAAAGAAAAGTAAAACAGACCATGTTTTTACCACTTGTCAAATAAACCAGAACATATTTCTGAGTAACTTAAGGCAGTATGTCTGCTGGCAAAGTATCAGTGTATAATACTGTCAACTGTATATTGGGGGAACTCAGATCTGCCAATTTGGAGAAAGCGTGGCTTCCTAGAAATTAGTAATTTCATCTGAATAGTAATGAAAGGAGCTTCTTCTCTTTCCTAAAGAACTTCTTGCCTTTTGGTGTCAATTTCTTACGGATCTCCACACATCAAACTTCAGCCTGAAGAGCTTGTACCTAACAGTTCTGGAGAATGGCTGGGTCAGAGACCACAGTTTAGGAGGCATCCTCAGAAAAGCTCTTATCTGATAAATGCCTCAAGTGACACAGAGAATAGCTTTTCTCCAGTGCCCACAAACTGCCTTTCTCTGCTGCAGTGTGCTGAATGGACCCCAGTAGCAGTGACAGATCATGCACTATGTTCTCTGTACGCCTTGCTGGGCTTTTCTCACCCTCCGTAAGAGCATCTTGATTTCCTAGTGGAAACTGAAGGATACTCATGTATCCTTGCTACTCACAAATAATGGAAAAGACCTTTAAAATGCATTGGTGTTTCCTCCGCAAACTGGGAGAGCTGAGGTCAAAGACAACTAACCATCTCTCCAACATTAGTCCACATGGGGCATCTATACTATCTTTGCTCCACATCCTTTTGTATTCTTGCTCCTAACCCCTTATGTTTGCTACCTTGAGGCTGGAGCAAAGGTGGCTTGCTCTTATTCCTTTAAAAACAATTTAGAAAAAGGAAAAAGAGAAAAATGAAGGTGTTGGTCTGCAACAGAAAGGATGACTTGGGAATAGATGCACAGAGAGCATGAGTCACTCTGCTTTTCTAGGAAGTAGCTTTTACCAGGCAGTGGAGATGGACCATGTTACCTAATTTTTAATGCAAAATACCACCATGTAAGCCACACACTGACCCAGAACATGACATGCAGGGTAACTGAATGGAAAGAAGACAGCATATAGCTCAGCCAACAGAGATTGAATGATCAGGCATCAAAGGTAGTCACATTTTGTTCCCCACAATATGCTCTGACAGTCCACAGACAGCTGGTTGGTCATATGGTGCCAGTCTCTCTTCTCTGCTTCTAGCTGCTACATGATAATAAAAGGAGCAGGAAGGAAGGAAAAGCCCTTCTTAAAATCATGTATACAAACAATAGTTGCATCAATGCAGATGGAAGGGGATCCTTTCTAAAACAAACAGTAAAAGCAGCAAGTGCTTCAGAGGCTGACAGGCAGTCTCTACTGAGACAGGTTTTTATGAAGAAAGCCATTACACCCAGACATGTCCCCTGGCCACCAGCTCAGGGGAGGAGGAGAGAGCTACTAGCATGGTAGCCCCTGAAGCCCAGACCTTGCTGCAGAGGGCAAGCTTCCATCATCATCAATATCATCAACATCAACATCCTCACCCTGAGTGACTGCTTGGTTCAGCCCATGGGTCAGGGACCTCAGCCATGTTTCTGGTGAGAACTCTTTCCCAGGATTTTCTGGGTCATTTCATACGTTCAGAGCAAAAGGGCACTTTGAATGTCAAGGCATCTTCCCCACCCTATGTGCTGACTCCATGTCAGATGAGGGCCTGGTGAACAACATCCTCCCCTGCCTCCCACTTTCTATATGAAGGAAAGCTGGGCAGGAAGTCTGGCCAGGGTCATGTAGCCCTCCACAGCAGCTCTCTGGCCTGTGCAACAGCTCCCAGAGACTTAGAGGCACATTAGGACTCACAAAGTCCATCTAGGCACTGCTCCCAGTCTGAGATCTGGTAAAGGATGCAAAGGCAGAATAAAAACATTTAATTTCAAAATATAAATATTTTTACGCCATCCTCTTCATCCACCAAGCCATGACAGTACAAAGGAACACTTTTTGTTTGTTTGTTTGGTGCTTTCACACCAAAGCTCTCAGCTCTCTAAAATGTTATTTACAGCCTGACAAAAGCCTATTCTTGCAAGCACTGAACTGCTCAGCATCTCTTTCAGAAAGAGTTCACATACTAGGCAAGGCTGACTTTGGGACCTGGAGGAGATGAATCAGGTTGGAAGAGCATGTTGTATTAGCACCCTTGTTCCCACTACAGCAGCTTCCTTTCTGCTCCCCCTTCCCATGAAGGCAGCATCCCTGGCAAACTCAACAGGCAATCCTTCCTCCTCTTTCCTGATGGTACATGCTCCTGCCTGCACCCTCCTGTGTTTCCCAGGCAGATGCTCTAACAATAGCGAGGGAAAAGAGGAGGTGTGGAGCAAGGCATAGCAAGACTCCAGTGCCACAGGGAGGGGATGAGAGAGAGACTGTCTGGGAAAGCCGTCATCATGCAGTGCTGCCTACCCAGCAGAGAATTGGGCAAAATTTGATGGGAGAGGCTGCTTCCCTCAGCTCTCCACCCATGCTGGTTGCAGCAGCAAAAACAGAGAACTTCACCTTACAAAGCAATATGGAAGCAAGAAAAAAAGCCTGCTTGTTCCTGTAGCACTGCCAGATCCCACCTCCTGCAGAAGACAACTTGAGCCAGAGGAGAGAACTGTGATGAAATCTGCGCATCTCTCAATCACAACCCCCAAGAGAAATGGTTTCAGCCTTGGTGTTGGTCTCAGAGCATGTCTGCTGAGAAGGGCTTCCCACAAAATACTCTGCCTTTTTACCCAGTAGCAGCTTTGAGGGCTAGCAGAGACCTTACTTTCAATCCTTTAAGTGGCTTTAACTTCACCTCTTGAGGTTCCTTGAAGAGTGGTTCCAGTTGCTTCAGGAGCAAACCTGCTCTGCTGGCTCTCAGCCCTCCAGCTGCAGCCTTATTTGCATGGCATCCTTTAATTAGAGAGCAAGAGAGACCTTGTGTTCAGGGTGTTCTCAGGGAGGGCAAGT
The DNA here is from genome assembly GCA_024605025.1 of Megaceryle maxima. Lineage (NCBI taxonomy): Eukaryota > Metazoa > Chordata > Aves > Coraciiformes > Cerylidae > Megaceryle > Megaceryle maxima. Next base: position 7,961 of record JANHGN010020540.1, on the reverse strand, counting down.
CCTGGGCTCCCATTCCTGAGTCATGGTCTGGGACTCAGCATGCGTTGGTGCCTGCACACAAGATGAACCCAGCATTCCTGTTGGTCTTTCTGGATCTTTATTAAAGCTTTCCCTATCAAACAAAATTGCTACTGTGGTGTACTCGGTGTCATCGTCCAATAACACCTTCTAGGTGCTCACCAGGAAGCTGGAACACGGCACTTGACACTGGTCTCCCCTTGCTGGGAAGCCATCTGACAGCTGTGGCAGGGTGGCAGCACCTCAGTCTTGAAGACCACCTGGAAGAATATCCTCTTGGTGATGGCCACTGAGAAGGGACAGAGGCATCCAAACACTAGAGGGCTGAGGTGTAAACATTCCTGTCTCTTCAGTGCTTGCACCTTTGTGCCGTCTTGCTAAGTCCCATTCCCAGCAGCACAAAAGGACAGGACCGGGAGCCCACGCTGCCTCCTTAGGCACTTCAGGCTCTGGCACAAGGAGCCAGTGCCTGGGAGCAAGGTGGCACATCAGTGCATGCGGCAGCGCCCAAGTACTGCTGGGATCTCAGCCTGAGCAGTCACCGGTTTCAGTGATACTCAGATTCATCAGCATACAAATCTCTTTTGAAGATGGGACTCAGATGACACTTTCACAACCTGCTTAATCCAGTCTAAAAATCCAGTCTGAAAGTAGCTGCCAAGAGGGGAGGCACTACTCTGCCTCCTGGCAATGTGTTCCCAACCCTTCCTCCACACCAGCCTGCAGCTAATGCAGCTACACCTTCTGCTGAATGAGGGAATTAGTACAGTTGAAAGCTTTTTTCCTCTGCTAATTTTCATCTGGATTAGCTCCCTGGTCTGGTAACTCCAATGCTGCATGACTGCTGGTGCCAGCACAAGGGAAACTGAGAGTTCACAGGAACGGGGGAGGGGATGAAGCACAGGACAGGAGCAGCCCTCTTGGCGCTGTATAGGCTTAAGCCAGTCAAGAAATAGGCACCTCTGGATCATAAAATACATAGCCCTTTGAAAATATTCCATGTGTTCTTAGTTCAGTTTTAAAAATCATACATGACTGCATTCACCTAGATGAGGAATTATTTCACTCTTTGCTAAATACTATAGTAGCTATACCAGTAAAAACTGAAAGAAACCCACTGATTCATTAAAACTAGAATTCTCAACTTCTGTAAATGAGGCAATTTTTGCATTGCACTGAACATGAATACAAAAGGCAGCATCATAAATGCAAAGGTCATGATCTGCTGGCTCCTTTGCTTTTCCTTATCACTGTACAAGCTCGCCGCAGGGTGTACTTTCCTCTCAGTGTGAGTGTGATGCTACAATTAATACTAATGGCAATTAGTATTAGGGCACATCAAAAGATGAGCACAGCACAAATTTAGCAACAGAAACCAGCTTTCTGCACTGTTGGGTCTGCCTTCAGCACAGCTATTTAGGATATTTCTCAAGGTATGGATTGGTGATCATCCATCACTATTAAAATATTTACAAAAAAGCAGTGCCTCCACATGAAAAATAACAGGTTAACAGAAGAAGTCAGGTTTAATTACACTATTCAGACAATGAAATATTATAAAATCACCTAATACACTGTCATTACCAGTTATAGTTCTGTTAAAAACTGAGATCTGTCTGGATGATGACATGAGCTTGGCCTACTAGGAATTTCAGGGAGGCAATGTCTCAGAGAAATGGGAAAATTAATTGGGAAGGACACTGGGATAACTTGATAGGAAGAACAGCCTTCAGGGAATGGAGAAAGAGTATGTAAGGAGAGAAGGATCGACGGCACATGTTAGAAAGCAAGAAGCAAGGCAGATGGTTTGAGGCATCTTGAGAATTACCCACTGGGGTACCATTTAACTGGTACTCGGGTAAAAAAAATCTGTGTGAAGTTGGTAGATGTTTGGGTCAAAGAAAGGCTGTGGCTCTTTCCTTGTGTGGGCTGTTCACAGCGGCAAGAGCAGGCTCCTCTGTGGTTAGCAAGCTTGAAAAACATTGAATTTGTGGCTTTGTTGGCTTCTGGCTTCAGTGCTCTGAATGGGCAAGTTTGTAACTAGCCCTGCAAAAATGCCAAATACCACTGTACCTGTCAATGTATATGCATATCTGCATAACTCTTCAGTTGGTGGTGTACAAACAGGCTCAAGAAGTATGCACCATGAGCAGTACATGCATTCCTATTTCCAAATGGTCTGATGATAAGGATGAAATGTGAACTGACTTGTTGCAGTGTGCAGGAAGTTCTGTAGGTTGCTTATCCCATCTGAAAGTTGAAGAAAACCAGATTTCAGTTCCAGGCTTCCAGGGGAGGACGCTCATTCCCCTCTTTGTGATGACAAGTCTAGGAAAGCCATTTCAAATGTAAGATAAAATACAGTATCTCAGAAGCACAAATACTAAAACTTGAAAAAATGCTATTGCTGATGTACATCTAATTGAGACCTTGTGTCTCCTTGGATCTGCATTTAGACCATCTACCTGCAAAAGGGATAATGGGAGCAGAATGTTACACTAAAATATTTGAGAACTAAACCTATTCCTTCACATATTAAAAAAATCACTCTCAGATTCCAGTAAAATCTCCTCTTAGAAGGGTATAAGTGAAACCATCTGACTGGTCAGGCTTCCTACAGGCCCATAATAAAAGCAGGAAGGCTGTTGTCTATGTAATTTATCTAATCTCTGCATTGAAGCAGCCTTCATTCAAGCAACATCTGCTTCTTGGCAGACAAGTGCTGACTCAGCATGTCTTTAATCTGTCAACTCCCAGATGTTTTGATAAACCATGAAAGCTGTCATCTCGGACCTCAAATAAATCTTTTCTGCCCCTACTGTCATGGAAAGCCTTTGTGTACATCACCAGACCTCTTGCACAGGGGGACTGAAAGGATGTTCCATCATTTCCCTTTCTTTGCTCCGAGGGGAAAAAACCATGTTGGTTATGGGGTGAGAAACCTCCCCATTACCTTTATCCCTCCCCACCACAGCATGGTCTGGAAGAAATCCCTGAATGAAAGCTTCACCTTGCATCACTCTCCCCACTCCACCATGTATGCCAATGACCAAACAGCAATCTCACAGCATGGGTTGCCATGCTGCTGTGCTATACACTGAATCATGGCTTTAGGCACTCTGCCTGTCTTTTCTGTTCAAATAGAGATGAAAAGAGAGATGCACTTAAAAAGGCTCACCTAGTCCTAGGTGATGTATCTGTGCCTGTGGGACATGAACCCTGTTGTTTGTAACCCAAAGTTGCTAAGGTAGAACAGGCCAGAAAAGAAAAAAGAAAGCAAAAAGAAAGCACTACAGTAGAATCAGATGTAAGTAGCTAAATGTGATAAAAATGCAGTGATTTAATTGATGCTATGACAAGCCTTACAAACATCACAAGGCAAGCACATTTACTGGTTTGAGATTTAATCCAGAGGCACCTGTTTTCTCTCTAAGCTCTCCAAGCTTTTTTTGGTGCCATCTCTTCCAGAACAAACTTCAAAATCACAAAAACTAGAAGGTGTTTTCCTCATTCTGTCAGTCCAGGTCAAATAAATATGAGCATGTTTGAACCGGAAAGGAATATTGTTTTTTATAAAGACTGTCAATTCCAGCAGTTGGCCACCAACAAAAAGATATACAATTACTGCACTTCTATTTGCACATTTCCTTTTGGAAAGTACCTAGCTTCAGTTCTTACATCTAATTTGGACCCAGACTTGTCATGCAAGTCTGTGGTCTGGAATAAAAATTATTTTGCAACATTAGAACTAATGCATTTGCATATTTTTGCTTGTTCAGAGGTGACAATAACAAATAACAGAATAATGTGTGCAAAGATGGAACTGCTTTTGCAATGCTCACCATGTTTGCACTCCCCATTTTATGGCAGGTTATAACCCCCATCATGCTCTTCTTTTTTTCCCTGTATTATCATCTTTGAGATTCCCTCTTTGGAATATAGTACCTAGCACACTGTTAGCTAGCTATAAGCAATAAAAAGATATAATATTTAAAGTTAAAAAGCATTACTTTTAGACAATCCCCATCCATACTTTGTGCTTCACGAAAGTAAGTCTGTGGGAGAAAAACACTGCAGACTTTTCCACGAAGAGAGAAGCTGTGTACCATACCCATAGGCAAAAAGAGAAGTTTTCTATCCCTTTCTTTTTTCCTTTTATTTTCCTGGTAGAACAGGGTGCAGAGCCTAACTCCATAATAATGAGAACCTAATACAACCTTCTATCTGGCCACTAATGGTCGTGCATCTATCATCGAAGCTGAGCTACTGATGACTCCTATGTCTAGGTGCAAGAGCCTGGGGGGGATGACATAAACCACAAAAGGCAGATATCTTGATCTATTTAAAACCTTCTGGAAGAAAAAGCTTTCAGATGGAAAGTAGGAAGATGACAGCCTAGCCTGATTCAGCCTCATCTGCCCCCTTCCACCAAGCACTGACCAGAGCATGCCCTTTGCAGCAAGCACAAAGGGGGGTTGTGCACTGGGGAGGAGGCTGAGGAGAAACACAGCTCATCCAGCACAACGGATTGCAGCAAGGGGATCTAGTTCAAGTGGGTGTCAAGATACTGATTTCAGACTTTTAATCTGCTCCTAGGCAGAAAGGGATATGACAGCCCACTTCTGGACAGAAATGGAGAAAAACCTTACAGTGCTAGAAGGTATGATTCCTGAAATGCACACATAATCCAGCACAGACCTGCCATCCATCCAGGACAGCAGCCAGTGGTCAAAACAGCCTTTCAAAGGCTGTTCTTCTCATGGAACTCCTGCCCATCCCCAACACCCTTATTTTTATATACATACATATTCATATCTACATGTCTTGAGACAAAAGCTTGGTTTTCCCTCCATTTGCCCTCCTTTTGTATACACAAAAATAAGAGTTGACTCATGAACTTGTAATGACATGTTCTGGGCACTTTTGTGTATATTAACTGATGCATACCCATGAGCAACGTCCTTGAGGCTCCTTGGCTGTAACATACCTTCTGCTGTAATCAATTTGTAAGTGCAAACTGTTACAAATCTCATTATATATTACTCTTCTGATGTCTGTCTTACTGTATATTAAGCATATTTCATTTAAATGAGCTAAAAATGACAACTGCTTCTCACAATGCATGTCTGTATTCCCCCGTTTTGCACACAGTTAACGATAGTTTGGCAAATTGTCTTTTTGTTCGTGTGCAGCTTGGAGATAAAGCTACTTATCAAAGTATTAGACATCATAAAGATACTTTTACATTAGACTGATGTAATTTGTCATTATCACTTACAAGTATCACAATCACTTCACCGGAGCAGACTAAAGGTTTGCTGAACTCAGTATCCAATCAGGAACACTTAAAATTATTTGGTCCTTCAAAAGAAAGTGTAACTCTTAATAATAAAACTGATTGTATTATATGGCAGCATTCATGGAAGTTTTATACCCAGTTTGGCATCTAATATACAAAATCTGTGCATTAGAGACTCTGCAATCTCATCTTTGCTTACTGCAATATCAGGAGCTAGTATTTACATAACTGCCTGACCACCCCACCTTTTAGGCGAAGTTGTTTCCAACAGCAGCCAACAGCAAAGCCCCACCCCTTGACCTCTGAATAAGAAAGACATCGTGGGTTTATCTTCTGTTATTTTTCCCCTCTGCATCACGAGATCACTGTCTTGATCCCAAAAGCCTCGATTTTCTCCCATGACCTTGAGAAGGAGGAATTCTAAAACATCACCCAGGGAGGTTGCAGTCTCTCTTCGGCTGGTGAGTCTCAGCAGTTTCTGCTGTGGCTGCAGGGAGATTACCTGGGCCATTGCCAGCCTTGCGGCCAGGCCCCCACATGGGAGACATGTGCAGTTCAGCAACCACGGATTAGTCACTCCAGCAAGGCAAACCTTTGAGTCACAGTATCATCCTACCTCCTCTCTTACCCAAAGCTTTATTTGTAAGGAAACACCACCTTTGTTGCCAAATAGCACTAGTTCTTAGTCGCTCTTTCACCAAAACTTATCTTTCTTTAGGATATGAAGAGAATGTATGCAATGTTCATGGTGATACTGCATTAATGTAGTACTATTTTTCTCATGTTACTCATCGTTTAAATCGGCACCACATTGTCTCTTGAGCAACATTTAAACAGTATTATCTTAAATCCGTACCAGAAGTTCCCCCAAGTTCAAAAGAAGCACTGTTGAAACACTGTTAGCTGCTTTTGTCTGAGGTTTTACCAGCCTCCCAAGGAGAGGTTGTAATGTCGTTTTCAGCCGTCTGAGCGCAAGGCAGAAAGGAGCCATACAGATGGAGGACAGGTTCTCCCTCTCACCCTCACCTTCAGAAGAACAAAACTTTACCATCCAGCGTAAGGCACAACATCTTTTGCATTCCATTAGTTAGGCTACAGCAAGGCTGGTGAACTGACGTGTTCGGAAACCAGTGTAATCCCTCGCCTTGTTCGTCTTTTTTCCTGGCATCTTCCCAAGGGGGGAGGGGAAGAGGAGTTAAAAACATTACAAAAGAACAAGCATTGCCAAGCTAAAAATCATCCGGCCTTATAAAGTTCTTCTTTACCCTAGAAGGGTAAACCTTCCAAAAGATGTATTCTTAAACATGATGCAGGCTTATTTTTTTAACTATACAAACATCTCTCAACTAGGATGTCTGGCCCGCTCGTGCTTTACTACAATGCTCTAGCAGCTGGGCAGAAAAACAAACTGCTAAGCAATCTCTGAACTTAAGCAAAAATATCCTTCTAGCTGAGAGAAAAAAATGTGTATACATATATGTATTTTTAGTGACACCAAACAAGCCCTGAATTTGATGGCAATAATACAAAGTGAAATTTCAGTGTAAGATGTCTATAAACTTGGCATGTCAGTGCCTGAGAAGAAAACTTCATACGTTATGGGAGGATGTACATATTTATTAAATGGTTATCCTCTGTGATATGCACACATAGTATTGTAATCAGTAAGTACACTTTTAATATTATATCTTAATATTAGACCATGATATAGACACCCAATTCTGAGGCACATTACTTCAGCAAATAAAAAAAAAAGTGAAAACAGCAATATAATTTGGACAAACATAAACCAAATTAATTCCTAGTATGCAAGAACGATTACAGAGGAAAGAAAGTAATGCAAGGGATGGGGGCACGAGTATCCCAGACCTATTGAGAGGGAGAGAAAAGAGCTCCCCACAGTACATTCAGATACTTCCTGAAAAAAACCAAGAGTCATTCTTAGGCTTTGCTCCAAACTCCATGAATCTCCGCCTGCAAAGTAACCATGACTCGATCTTCTCAGATTTTAACAGGACACTGACCTTCACACCAGCATTCAGAGAGCAACTGGACTGTCCAGTTGGGAACAGCTTGCCAAAACTCAGGCCGTGTATGGTGCAGTTAATATGGTCCTTCATCCATTTTACGTGGAATTATCACTAATTGTTCCTTTTTTGGGGAGGAAAAAAAAAAAAAAAGTAAAAAGGCAATAAAACACCCTCTCTTGCACAAGCAGATATTTCCGTCTCTAAAAAGGCAGCTCTGGAAATAACTTAGAACAATTCCAAATGTTAAAAATATCATTTAATTAAAGAAACATAAATCATACCAAAAAGCTTAAGTCGCTTTTAGTTAATACATTTGCATTTATTTTAGAATATACTCTACATCTGAGTAAAAAAGTTTTAAATAAACTCCAGTACATGTACAACCATGGGACCCATCGTCCGTCCCGTGACAGAGGGATGCTCGTTAGCACACTGGGTTCCCTCTGGGGTAACACAAGCAATTTTATGACAATTTTGTCACGTTCATCGGCTTGTGTTGAGCCTCCTATCTAACAGCTACGCCACCACCTCGTACACACCCGGGCTCAGCTTCTCCACCCGGGGAGGCACAGCAACCGCTCGCCCCAGACTGTACAATAAAAAATAAAATTAAA